>JAHYSP010001288.1:14872-25801 GCA_019455505.1 Pleochaeta shiraiana
TCGTGGAGACCATACTGTCTATGAATCGTACTGTTTTCTGATAGTACCCTTCAGAGTCGATAAACTCCCATTCCTTCTCCCAGACCAAGCAAGAACTTTTTTCTTCACCAGCAAAAAAGATCCAAAAAATTCATCCGAGTTTCTTTCTCAACTTCTCACCAAAACAGTCGCCATGTTACTCTTCGTAGGTCTAGTTAACAATATTAGTCCGTGTGAGATCTCCAGACTCAAAACTATTATACTAACTTCTCCTAAAACCCATCTTTTCGCATCATCACCATCCTGCACCCAGGTCTCATCGGTTCGGAGAATGGATCCCAAATTCTCATTAATTCAGTCAATATTAGCCCCAGCCTATTCTTTACTCATCCATTTCGTCTCTGGAGGAGAGTGAGGCTTGTCGTATGAAACATGACGCTCTATGCCTCTTATTTGGAGTTCTTTTTAGCAAAACACGATCACTGACACTTAAATGCCGGAACAGGCCAGATGCAATTTTCAAGAAAGTCAGTCTTCTATTATTAGGCGATGACTTGATAAAATCCATAATAGTACCAATTTCCAATAAAGAAAGGGTCGGGGGCGATCTTTAGCTTTCTTGAGCGTGGTATTGCTGCGCCACAGAGTGAACCAACTTGTCCACAATAAGTTTGGATTGGTGTAACTATTTGACCTTGGATTTTTCCAGCAGCATGAAACCCATGGATCTAAGTAAATCCGTTAAAGCTGATTCACAAATTAAATGATATTTAACTTACTAGAATACATTGGTATTTAGTCAGTTTTTTGTTAGTTTTTTGTTTCAAGCCATCGGAGGGGGCGTTGAAGGTTGTGTCTGAGGTGGATTCATCTACAGGATAAATTAATATACAAATGAAGCTATACTTTGGTTATTGAAAGGCAGTTAAAATAAAGATTAGATATCTGGGAAATTTTGATATTATAAATTGGATTACAAAAATTAGGCTTAAGATTAATGAGAATTAGTATTGGGATGAAAACAAAGTGAAGATAAATATAATTAGTATGGAGAAGGTTCAAGTGATGATGAAATGAACAATGACAAATTGGATTGTGTGAGTGAGGCAAAAGACAAAACTGTGTAATAGAGTAGCTGCCTTAATGTCAAAGTTAACATCTTAGAATTTGGCTAGTCTGCTTACGAGCAAGGCTAATATCCCTGAAGCGATGTGTTCCTCCACTTTAATTCACTCTACTTTCTCTGTATTCTCTGTACATTTTTATTGTTAAAATCTTATTTTTGTTTGGATCATAGTGGGGGTCGTAGAGCTTAATGTGCCACATTGACTATTTGGATTTTGGGACAGTTTGGCTCAGAACGTCAAAAATCAATTTCCGATTGTGCCCAACTTCACTTTTTCAACTTTTAACCGCTTTCATAAACAAGAGATGTAGTGTATGTAACGGAAATTTGCAATGTTTCTACCTCGTCGTCGGTATCTTTTCTTTCCCATTTTAATCATTTTAAAGATGCTTTACAAGATCATCATATACATAAAGATAAACCAATCACGTCACTAGAATATGTTCTTTAAAGTGAAAAAAAAACCACGTTAATAGAAAACAGAAAGAAAATATCAATCCTTTGATATTCCAACTTAATTAATGGGCATCGGAATTAATTTCACTGGAGACAGAGTAGTTAGTATCGACTCCATTATTGGGCAACTGTATGTACTATATACTTTGACTAATTCAACCCAATCTTTTCATATAGTTGCAAACATGCTTCATTTGTGTTCAGTTCGAAGAAATTTTCTATGGAGAGCAATCTTTCATACGATAGTAATTCTTTCGACTTTTAACTAGATTCTATCTTTCAAAGTTCGGAGAAAATATATGAATTTCTAAGACTTCATAATTTCACTATTCATGGGATAACACCCCATCAAGCTAAAATTTACTAGAATAGTATATCGTTCTGACCTATAAGTCATATTGTACTTGCGCACGCGTTTATTAGGTCATCTTAAGTTTATTTTTATACAAACCCTTTGCACTTTTCTTTGCGACTCAAAAGCGATTTCCAACGGCGATTTTATCTGTTAATATAAATGCAATTCAGCAGCGAATATTAAAATCTGTTGAGGGGAGACCTGCCGGTACAAAATAGCACTTGGAACCCTTAGACCCGGTGAACTATATTCTTTTTTTTATCGTCCTTTTGGAGTCTAAGACTATCAAGGACAAGAGATCATGACTACGTGATTTAGATTAATTGGACACTCACACTCAAACAGCATTTGCGAATACCACTACGAGAAATGAAGTTACCTTCTGTGATTCTCTTCCGTAAATATCCACCAAAGATAAAATTCTCAAAAAACCTTTGGTTGTTCAAGTGTACCTCCATCAATGTATACATTTCACTCCCTAAGAGGTTAGGTAGGGTCTACTGGATTCGAACCAGTGGTCTTCCGTCTCAAGTGGGGCAGGGATCAAGGCTGCTAAAACTCTACTTAGAAGGCCGGCCCGGATGGCATACCACTACACTATCCGACCCATGATTAATCTTATTATCACTTCATTACTGGATCCACTAACCGAGAATACTATTTCGATAAATCTCTTGAGCCAAAATTCAAGACAGATAAAATAAATTTTTTTCTGAAATATCATCTGTAGCAATTTGCTGGACTGCAGGCTCTATCTGAACGTCTTAACTCACTAGATTATATATTCGTCGGTAAATATTTGAATTTAGAAAGCATTGATGACTACGCCGCCAGGCTCATTTATCGATTCCACTTACAAAAAAATAAATCTTCCTTAAAGTAGGCCAGACCTCAGTCATCCGAATTGAGGTCCTCTTGTTTTATAATAAACTATTCAAGCTACCTAGTTTCCGCGTATAAAGATCAGTGTTCTGATAGTGCATAATTTTAAAAGTGAGAATTAATGAGTACATTTTTCGTCAAATTCTCCGAGCTATTATGCGTTGACTTTACAAGAAAATTCTACTATTATTATTTTAGTAAATTAATAAAAGCTCAGAAGCTACATATACTTAAAAAGGAGAACCTTTGGGTAGTACAATATCGCAACTGTGGTGCTCATTGATGAATACTCGAAAAGTGCCATGAAGTTTTAAAAGAGAGAGTTTTTATGGGTATATTTTTTCAAAGTTGAGATTCTGAAAGGCCATCAATATCCCAAAATTCAAGAATATTTGAATTTATCACTTTTAACCTGTTAAAGATTCTCCAATAAAAGTTAAATTTCACCTTTAGCCGATCAAACTGGTATCTTTTTTGCAGGTATGGTGCTTTCTATCTTGGCTGATTATTCTGGCTAACGGAGTTTCAACTTGAAAGAAAACAAAACTATTGATCAGATCAGTTTTCCTGAAGCGCTCATCTTTATCAATTTGAAGCTGCTTTTATTTTATAAAGGTAAACTCCGGTTGAATTTTCTGAGCCTATAATCATGCGTTACTTGTTTTACTGTCACATAAGCGCATACTCCAAGCAAGCCCATAAATACTTTGAAACAGTTTTTAGATAATTAAAAACCATGAGAGCGCTTAGATGTTACAGTTATTTGGCTGTGAAAACTGTCAGGTAAACTGGTTGGCGCATGAATTGTTGTCGATTTTGAACCTCAAATTAAGTCGATTGAAACATAACACTGTTTGTATGGATAAAGGTCTTAAGTTATTTTTTTCCTAATTAATGTTAACAAGCTCTTAAAGTTGATTTTGTTCGTCAAAAGTTAGATTAGAGGGTTTTTTTTACAAGAGTAACATTGACAATAGATGACGGGGCATGATCATAGGAACTCAAGTCTTTTTTAGTACTTATTATTTTCTTCAGCCGTTTTCATACTTAAGCCTTTGTTCATGCTCTTAAGGCAAGAAAACTTACACAAAAAATTGCGCCATGTTTCTATCAAGCTATACAGTCTAGTATATAGTGAAACCTCGACTGTTAAATTCAATTTGGATTATAACAATCCAGAGTTGAAGCCTTTTATCATGGATCCGAATCACAAAATTCTAGAAGAATAACTGTTTTTCCAGATGACTTTTAGCTTCTGATTTATACTTGATGATAACCACATAAAATTTTGGACTTATTGGGGCTAAAGTCAGACAGACTAGCTTAATATTTCTCAAAAAGTTTAATTTTGTAAATATCTTTCGGTGTTTGAATTAGCTTTTGTTTGTTAGACTGTTTTGGTTTGTTTTTGCGGAATATTTATTGCTTCACCGAGGCAATGTTTTACCGCGCTTGGATAATGCTTTTGTTCCTCTTGCTTTGTTCGCAGGTTTACTTCTTGCTAAACCTCATCATCGATCAATTGTGTCAATCCAATTGTTGATAACAATATGGTTATCTAATATGCACCCTTCATATAGCTCCATAAGTAGCTCTTCATTAATAAAGTCTTAAAGCATTAAGGTATTTAAAGATGATTGTCATGAATTCCAGCTTTTCCTTGATGAAATTGCTAGAAGGGGTTGAAAAAAATTTGAATGATTAACAGGTGCAAAATTTTATTCAATCAGGAGAATTCTTAAGTCACATGCTATACTTTAAAAGGTACGAGCTCTCCATAAGATATTCATATAAATTTACCATCCTGTTCACCACCAACATATTTTCCGTTGCTAAGTTTTGGTATAGACTCTCAAGAACTATTTTGGTGAGAGAGAACCATTCCTTCTTCAATAGCTTCATCCCACTTAAAACTCCTGAGATTTTCAAAACGCAAAATATTGACCCTTTGCGTCTAGAGTCCCAAAAAAGCTTTCTCCAAAAATTGTGGTAGTGATAGATGACTAGAACGATATTTTTACACCATGCTCCCGATTTGTACCGTTTTCAAAAAAAGGTCTTCCTTATCTTCCTGATTGGGGTACCTGGGCAGCGTTGCTGGTATAGATTCCTGGGAGTAGTGTGGTTGTATTAATGATGATTGCATTGGCTATGATCGACTTTTATTTTATCATTTATTGTGTATGCAGCTATATAGCTATGATACAGAAACAGCCGTAGTAAACATAAATGTTGGAGTATTTAGATCGGATACTCATGACCCAGATTTGCTTTGTAGATATCACTACAGGTAAGGCAGCTCTTTTTCAATCCTTTCGAGCCCGAACCGTGATTTCTATACGAGGAAAAGTCTCAAAAATTTTGAGCTATCAAGACATGCCAACACCATCTTTAAACTCTCCTGAAAATTAGGGTCTTGTTGGATTCAAACCAGTTATCTTTGTCTCAAGAAAAATTGATGTCCAAACTATATAGACTCTGCAGGGAAAATTGGTTCGGACGGATCGACATTTTAAAATTGAGGGAGGATGCCTATTTTTCTCCGCCTCATTAATTTACCAAGACTCAATACTTAAAAAAATCGAGTGGGTCCAATCAAAAGTTTAAATATCTTGTCGAAACTCTTTGGATTTTCTGCATGTTGCAAAAGGAACGCTGATCATATTTTTTGCGTTAATTTCGGTTCAAACAACTTGCAGGGCATTCTCAGAGAAACAAAAATCAAAATCCGATAATCTTAGTGCACCCCCATACCCCGTCACACTGAAATCACAATGACAAGTCAACATTTTGCAACTGCAATAACTCGATTAATTTTGAAGTTGTACATGCAAAATAATTTATAAAAATGAAGCCCAGACATGAGCGATCAATATTTTGCATACCATCACTTTGCTTAACGCAGTGATTTTTTACATTCTGGCATTGACTTGATAAGCTTGTCAACCAGCCCTTGTGATACTGTGTGCTATAATTCCATAATTAATTCCCTCATCTTTGCAATCTCGACTTGATTTTTTTTAGGAGATGCAATCCAGGGTGTAGCTGATGCAGTATACTCTTCAATGCTTTCCACAGCTGCTCGACCGGGCTCATGTCGGTGCTATGCACAAGCCAATTGACCAATCATAAACGGTGCTCTTCGAATCACTCCTTCGACACATTCAACACATGTTTTTTTTTTGCATTGTCTTGTTGACACCACGACCCCAGCTCATACTGTCCGTGGTAGAAGACCTTCATCTAGAGCTTTTAGATAGCTTTGAGTACACAAGAAAAATGGTTTTTACCACACCATTGTACACGCGCTCGAAAGGAATTGAGAACAATATGGTTCAAATACAAAATTCTTTAACTACACTCATTCTCTCAAGTGAGACTAATTAACGAATACTCCCTCCATATACCAATGAGCAACTTATTGGGACTCAGGGAGAACTAGGTAGGGCTCATGACTCACTCGTGACTTTCAGTTGGAGCTATGGAGCGCTTCCACAAAAATTATTACCTTTAAATCATTACTCAAGCATGTTGGAACTGGCGCCATTGATACCACATACTAGGTTAAGGAAGTCAGATGCTCTACAAATAGCCTGACGTACAAACAATACGTTAGTGAACTAATAGTGTCTTGGCATTAAATCCCCCCTATAAAGGCACAGGTTTTCTCCTCTTGCACAAAATTATTAAGAATACGCAATTCTTGAATCATCTCAAAAACTCTCTAATTAATCTGATCTATTATCATTTGCATATCCAAATAAGTATCTTATTCTGTATCTTTTGTCCTTCCAAGTACAGCAATAGTCCTAACAGACTATCTCAACTCCACTGCAATTGTTCTTTTTGTAACAAAGTGCTCCTAAGAATCGAACCTAATATGACTTAAATTAATATTCCTTTAACTACGAGAAATTATAACCGTCTACAATCGTTATTGGAACCAAATTTTAAGAGGCCGAATACTAGATCACTCGATTATTTATTTGATAGCATAGAAGTGATTTACCAGGAAATAGTTACACAGTGTGAAACTTATTGAAATCAGGGGTATAAAGTCGCGAGTAAGACACAGTGAAATGGAATAATTTACTTCATTGAATAGTGCCTCACTTGTGACTACACAACCCTGGTTTCGATAAATTTCACATGGTAGGATTATTCTAGCTCGTTTCAAGGCCGTTGGAATTAGAACTCACAATAAAATTCATTATATCTTCTAAGGGTATGTCTAAAGTAGATCACGAAATTATGGCTTAGAAGATCCGATACGATATGAATACCTCAGGTAAACCTCGAGACGGTCCCTTGGATCAGTGCTCAAGGATTGACTCAATAGAGTCCACACGAGCTAATCCTCCAAGCGAAAAGGGTAAGGAAGCTTTCTGATTGTAGGAAGAAGAGATAATTCAAATGGAAAGCACCTCAGACCGAGCAGATATAAGACAAGGTGGCACTAGGTAGTGGTGGAGGCTCGCTTAGAAGAGTGCAAGAATATGTTTGCAAAGGACTGTTGCAATCCAGGGTGTAGAGCTCATCCGGTAATAAATTTTTACCCTCCGAACAAGCTGCAATTGCGATATATGAAAAGGACAGTTAAATATGGCCCAAGGGGTGTAATTGAAGATCTCAGTGATGACGAGCAAATGATGATGCTACTGGAGCACTCATATCAGCAGGCAGATACGATATAAGCAGAGTATTACAAAATCCTTCTTAAAATGATCTACAACGGTAGCGATCCCGTAAATTTTGTTATCTAATTCCTACAAGCAGTGAGAGAAGTGTCTTTGACTGTTAGAGAAGCCCACTTTTGAATTAGGTTGAGCGATAGGCTTCGTATTAGGTTGTGATATAAAATAAAGCAGTAGAACTTTAACTCGGTCCTCTTAAATAACAGATGTGAAAAAACTATAAATCTATCAATCTGCCTCCTTCTCCGTCCCTATTCTAAGCTATTTATCAATTACCTAGACTATTAACCTTCCTCTGACTCGATAAACTACTTATAGTCTTGAATTAGGGATTAATTCAGTGCAGATCACCAATTCTAAGCGATTGGATAGGTATATATAAGAGGTACTATCTTACTAGGGAGTTGGCCAATTCGAAATATTCCATACTTAGCCGGAGAAATTCCTGACACATTTAAAATAAAAATATTTTCTGTAAAATAGATCAATTACTTTTGTAAATAACCAATATCTTAGCCACCATGTATTCCTGGCACCTGAGTCACGTAACAAGCCAAATTTATGAGTCTTTGGTTGGTAGTTAGTATTTTAGTTATACAAAGTGAGATTAACCGGATAAGAGCTAAATGATGGCATCATCAGGATGATGTTCAAGATAGCATCGGAAGTAAAAGCTGGCAGGTGGCATTATGAGGCCTCACAAGCAGTTATAAAACGCAGTTGAACGGTTGAAAAAAATTTAACACCTATTTCATGTTGTCAAATAGTTTGAAGAGAGAGTTGAGAAACCGCTCCATGCCCAGGACAGGATAAAGCTCATCGCCGAGTCAACCCTCAGTGACTGGATTCGAAATAAAATCCCCAAGCACTTCAATAAAGAAAAAAAGAGCAGATCTGTTCGATCACCATCACCAGGACCAAATCAAGCTGGCTCTTGCATCCTAAAACGTTAGTTCGGTTTTGGGTATGTGACCGTCAGAGTGACTACGTCAATAAATGTCCATAATTTAATGAGAATGAATTAAGATCATGCAAAGCTCTTTCTAACCAAGCTATTTCGATCCTCTTAACGGTAATATCTGGCGAAATTTTTGAAAAAATTGTCGAACTAGATGACCAGCATGACATGTGGACGACCTTGAAAGAAGAGAACTATAGGGATTCTCTCAAGGCTCTTGTTGACCAAATGAAATCATAAAAAGTAACAAGACATGGTTAGAAGCAAAATTTGACGGAAATTTACCACATATACCAGAAGTTATGGACTTTACTTGCTTAACTTACGAATTTTGGCATGAAGCCTTTTGTCATTTTGCACCATCTTTCATTGCAAAACCAGAAAAGTTCATCCAAGAAGAAAATGTAATTCTCAGTTGTCCAAATGATTTTAATTGTAAAGTCTGCACACTTTCTAAATCAACACATAGTACTCCACGACCATCCACGGCGCGTGCAAAGAATAAGGGAGAATATATCCATTCCGACCTTTGCGGACGTTTTCCAATTGGTTACTTAAGTAATTTTCTTTATTATATAAGCTTCGTAGATGATGCCAATCGATATTCTTTTGTTTTCTTTCTAAAAACAAAGTCCGAAGCAGCGCAAGTTACTATAGACTTTATCTAAAACATGGAGACACAGAATGATTGTAGAATTAAAAGTTTTCGAACTGATAATGGAGGTGAATATTTAAAAAACTAACTTAAAAAGTTCTTTGCTCAGAAGGGGATAGAGCATGATGTAACACCACCCTATTCCCATGAGTCTAATGGTGTCACAGAACGACTCAATCGATCAACTGGTGAAGAAATACGTGCAATGCTTTCATCAATTCAAAACAAACGACTATGGACTGAAGCAGTCAATACTTACGTCTATGTCAAAAATCGTCAATCTCATAGTGCTGTTAATGGAAAAACAACATATGAGGCTTTTTACGGGATAAAACCCTCTATATCACATCTCCAACCTTTTGATCGAGAATGCTCAGTGCATATCTCCAAGGCAAAGCGCCCTTCGGGAAGCAAGCTTTCACCAAGAGCTGAGACAGGTATTTTTGGTGGATGCACCAAAGTGAATCATAAATTCAGAATCTTCACTCCGGAAAAGAATTAAGTTGTGATTTCAGCTGATATAAAATTTGCACCGATATCATGGCAAAACATCAATATTGAAAAAAATCACATGTTTATTCTGCTCAGCCTATTTTACTTAAAGACAACTCTCGGATAAATTTGAATGATGTGGAATCGGAGCCTGAGCAAATTAGTTCTCTTCAAAACTGAAATGCCGATCATACTGTCGGAGTAGAGCCGAGCCAATCAACATCAATTGAACAAAATACCCCACAATTAAATTCTACCCCAGAATCTGCACCCGCACCCGTATCCCAACAAATCGAACTTAATTCGCGACAGATAAATGCACCAATAATAACTCGATCTGGAAGACAAGTACGACATAGGATATTTAATGATACGATAACAGGTGAATGGTGGAAGAAAAATGCATCTCATACCACACCACAACCATACTTATCGGAGAATTCGTCTGAAATTCCAGACGCAGAGGGGGCAATGATTAGCGTCTTAGAAATTTCGGAACCAAAAACTTATAGGCAAGCTAACAACTCACCTCACTGGGTTAAATGGTAAAAAGCTTTCGAAGACGAAATAAAATCACTTTGTGAGAATAATGTTTGGGAACGGTACCTAGACCTAGGGATAGAAAAATTGTCAGCGGTAAATGGGTTTGAAAGGTAAAAGGAAATGCCCAAGGGGATCTCGAACGATTCAAAGCACTTTACCTCGCTAAAGGATTTTCTCAAGTTCAGGGACTATATTACGACGAAACATTTGTACCTGTTGTGCGTTACGACTCTTTGCGACTTCTACTGGCAATTTCAGCAAGTAAAAGCTGGAAACCACGGCAACTTGATATAATAACCGCATTACTATACGGCATATTAAATGAAGAGATTTCTATAGAGCTTCCTGAAGGGTGTCGGGTAGACAACCATGTTACAAATTTAAACTGGTGTATCTACGGATTGAAGCAATCACCACGGGAATGGTACTTTAGGTTGAGCCAGTATCTTCAATCTTTTGGTCTTGTTTCTACCCCCTATGATCCCTGTGTCCTAATCCACAATTCAGGTGATCTAATTATAGCGGTATATGTGGATGATATTATACTTTTTGGAGAACAAGGTGACCTTATGGAAAGCACAGTCAATCTACTTAAATCTGAATTTCAGGTAAATGATATGGGTTTGATTCACAGGCTCCTTGGAATTCAAATAAAATATAGTTGTCGGTAAGATCACAGTTTTATAGTCGAGAGTACGAATATTCGTAAATAGTATTCTTTTTCATTCTTTTTTTTTCTATCTAAATTTACTGAACACTTATGTGTGATTTACGGCTAAGCGAGATCAT
>JAHYSP010001289.1:7071-17599 GCA_019455505.1 Pleochaeta shiraiana
GAGTAAAGATTAAGACATTTCTATCTCTTATATCAGAAATTTATTATGCTGAAGACAGTTCCATTTTAGTTTGATTATATTTGGTGTTTGTTAAAACTATTCCATATATTCATATTTATTTCTCTATAAATCAACAATGAGTTAAAAAAGCCATATCTGCATGGTCGCGTTGACGTTGTTCTTGCATCTTTTGTTCAATTTCTTCGATCAACAGTTGAGGGGGTCTTCTTTGACGCTGGGGTCGTATACTTGGGTTACCATCAATAGTAGACTCCGAATTGACGGATTTTTCTTCTTATGATTCATTTGTTGCTGGAATCGTTGTTTCGACAAGCTCTGGTCTATGAATTATATCAGGTAGATTTATTTCGCCTTCCTGCTCCTCCTGATCAAGATCATCCTCAAAAGTATTATTTGAAGGATGGCATACTCTTGAATTATCTGTAACTTTTATTATTGATCCCTTCTTTTGATCCTCTTTGAATGTTACATGAGAAGTCTCTCTAATCGTACCTGTATCTGGATCAAGAATTCTGTATTGTTTCGTGGATCTGCGATACCTAACAAATATTACCATTTTTGCATTTAAGCCAAGCTTGTCTCGTTTAGACTTGTCAATATGAAAGTACACAACGCATCCATATACTTTAAGGTGTTATACATCTGGCTTCCTACCAATCCATATCTTATATTGGGGTTTTGAATAGTCTACTGATGGAGTAAGGTTCGTCAGGTAGCATGCAGTTATCATTGCTTCTGCCCATAAACGCTTTGGTAGGCCAGGGCCAGCCAGCATCGAACGAGCTTTGGTTACGATGGTGCGATTCATACGTTCGACTTTCGCATTCTGCTCTGGGGTGTTGGCAGTTGTTGTCTCATGAATAGCTTTCATACTAGCAATAGCTTTTTTCAGTTCTGGTGCACCATCCGTTCGAATTTTCACCAATTGCTTAGCACATTCAATCTCTACTTCCTTCTTCCACCTTGGTAATATTTCTAATACCTCGGACTTCTGTGCCATGAAAAAGACTCATCACATACGCGAGAACGCATCCAAAGCTGCTAACATGTATCTTTTCCCCCACAGTGATGGATATCTATACGGACCCCAAGTATCTATAAAAACTCTTTCAAGTAGCTTTGTTGCCGGATTAGCTGGCGCATCTATATTCTGTCTCCTCACTAACTTCGTTAGGCTACAAGTTTCACAGTCGAGTACTTCAATCTTTCTTAAATTTGGGATATTATTCACAGCCTGTGATATCATTTTGAGCTTTTCTGCACCAGGATGCCCAAGTCGGCGGTGCCATAACAATACCTCTTTCTTTACGACTGAATCTGTTTTTAAAGCTCGCTCCTGGGTTAAATACGCTTTTAGAACCCAAGCTTCAGCAATCTTAGGGCCTGTTGCAACTATTCTTTTGCCACGACTAATAGTGACCTGTTTTTGTCCCAGATTTACAGTAAGTCCTGTGTTTGTCAGCTTACCAGGGGATAGCAGATTTGAGCTAAGTTCTGGAATATAAAGAATTCATTCGAAAATGGTATTCTGTCCATTTATGGGGCAACTTATTTTTCCCCGACCAACAACGCTCAAATTTATTCCATCTTTTGCTGTGCCAACTGTTGAAGTGTAATCTTCATATTTAATGAACAAACTTTTATCTGCAGTCATATGACTCGTGGCTCCCTAATCGACACACCAATCATTTGTACCGATAGAAACAAGGCCACCTGCTTTCCAGGCGATACTGGATTTTTCGTTTTTGCTCTCATCATTACCTCTTACTTTCCTTTTCTTGTCATCATTCTTCTTCTTCTTGCAATCAGGCTTAATATAGCCAATTATTCCGCAGTAGTAGCACTTTCTTGATTCCCTTTTTTCGGGCTTATTCTGAAAACTGTTAAGTGCCTGCATAGCACCTTCCGATGGACTTTCGTTTGATCGAAATTCAGCTTGTCTAATTTTCTCTACCACTTGAGCGAAAGTGTGTTCGCTGGTCACAATGCGTATTGTTTCAATAGTGGTTTGATATTTTTCTTGATAGCAACGGAGCAAAACATCTTTCTTTGACAATTCCGTTGGCTTATCTTCTGCTAATTTTCCGCCAATTTGTGCCTGCAGCTGCGAAAGCAATGCCGCTACGTTGTCCAACTTTTTTTGATAGATCTGTTGATGAAAATTGCTGTTCAAGAGCCGAAAGTGTTCCCTTACTCGAGCCTCCGTTAAAATCTTCTAGTTTCTCTAAGATCTCCGCGGGCGTTCTGAGCCCCAACAGATAAGTCCGTTGATTTCCGGCTGCTGATTTTAACACAACCGCAATCTTCGCTGATTATGCTTTTAATTCGTCGTCGGCACCCGCGGGTATTTCTGCCTTGACATACTTTGCCCAATCCTGGGAAATAATATAATCATCAACTACGTCTCTCCACTCGATGTAGTTTGATTGTGATAATGGCCTCAGCCCCATCAGCCCATTAGTTGCGAAGTCTCCGGAAGCATCCATATTCAATTTCTCTCTTTATATAAATTAAATCAGTATTAATAGAATCCCAGTTGTACACTGGGCAAATCCGGGCTCATAACTTTTAAAGAAGATTGGTAAAGAATTGCTTGATTTTTATTTAGATAATTTGCTCATTATATAGATGAGCTCTCTTGAGCTATGAAGTGAGAAGTGCAGCGTAACAATAAATTATCACATGAAAATCTGTTAGCATACAATACCCTTAGTTCATTCGAGTTTCTCGACTTTCAGCAATCCCAGTCTCCAACATTGCCGACTCCCAACAAATTTACTTCTCCAAGAAAATATAAACCGGTTATTTGTTTTCTCATCAAGTAATTTCAACAGAGTTTATTTAAGGCAATGTCCATATTCCCTAACCCCGTTTCAGATAGTCTGTACCTAGTGCTGTTATATTCCAATTAACGAGCGTAGACTGTTCATTTTGAATTGTTTTTAAGTCGCTTGTCATTCTCAATACTCTATGCTTATCAAGACAATATATCTACTTGCACTTATTCTAGCAAGATTCTAACTCTTCCTGTAAGAATCTCAGTGAGACCATGTTCTATATAATTGAAACATGTTGAATCCCTCATACTAGTATTATTTTTCCTTTGATTAAAAGGTAAAACGATGCATATAAAGTCCGATACAACTAAGTGTATGGATTAACTCCGAAACAACTATATCTCTAAACATCAAGTTTACAATAGTTCATGTTCTTTACCTTCAAAGTTTGACATTACAATTTCTCTGGGCTCTGAGAGGCATGATGTATTCGAGTTGCAATCCGTATGATAATTAAGTATGGCAGCGTCTTTAAGTATTCCTTCTGGATGAAAACGATTATTATTCGGAAAAACTCTCTGAGCTTTATGGCTGGCTCTGTGGTTTTCTTGAAATCTATCATATTGAATCGATTGAAATTGTCTATGTAGTATCCATAAAGCTCAATTGTATACAGATTTTCATCTTCATACACTGCGATAATGTTGTTTAGGTAATTTGTAAGGTCACTTGTGATAGCATTGTTTACTTGACTTCCCGTTCAAGTGACAAGCTCGATATATAGTTGAGTGACTTTGGTAAGACTCGTTTCTACAATTTTGTTCACTTGGGACACGCTGGCAATGTCGTCTGCGGAACTGTAATAGTCACTGGTGCTCTACGCTACGAGAGAAAAAAAAGAATCGTGACCTACGGCTAATATAGAAGGTTGTAGGGAGCTTAATCTATTGAAAAACTGATAATTGTGGACTCACTACTAAACAATAATTCCAGTATTGTTGTTTAACTATAACCTAGTTTTCTATTTATCTCTTTAATAATGGAGGTACTTATAAAACAATTAATACAGGTTGTAGTGATAAGGCTTATATAAGCAGGAAAACTGAACGCCGTTAACTATAAACAGTATGGTCATAATAATTTACATATCATTCTTATTTAATAATAATGAATATAGATATAATCAAGTATTTATGATATGTCATTTTGTCCAACAAGAAACTTTGACAATTACTAATATGGAAAAAGATGACAAAAGTCTACCCATGACTATGAGACGAGTCCTTCGAGAATATGTCTGAAGAATAATTAAGAAAGCTAATAAGCCGAAGCTGTGAAAATAAGACCAGATGGTCTGATTTAAATAGATCTAGGGTAGCGAAAATTGGACTATTGTCGACTAGATAAGTGTTATATGGTCTTATGAAACCAAAATCAATAGACTGAAAAGTGATGAAATTGAATATGCCTGGTCCAAAAACCTAGAAACTATGATCCTGAAATTGTTGAGGAGGCACTTAACTTTTGAGGTAGCAGTTTGATAATTTGGGAGTGCATATCTTGATTAAGAACTCGTATTATGAGTCATGTAGTTGACCAGAAGGATTTCGATCAGCTGATAAGCATTCTGAGCACACACTCAGGTTGACGAAGTATTTCTGGCCACAAAGTAGATCAAGACTATGAAATGGCCATCTAAATTGCCAGATTAAAAACTCAATTTAGCACCTCTGGGGTATGGTGAAGCGTCGAAATGAATAGCACCCCGAGTCTTAAAGGAGTATTCACGAATAAAGTGAAGGAGTGGAAAATATCTGACAAAGAAATAATGTAGATATATTTCGAAAAATTACTGAAAACATTGAACTACGCGTTTAAGCTGTAAAAGATGCTTAAGGGGACCATGAAAAATATTTATAACTTGCAATCAAAAATTGTTGAGATTATGAGCAATCAATGGGCAATACTTCTACGCTTGTCTGAGGGATAATATATTGATTGATAATAGGTGATAGGAAGATAAAATTATTAGATTGTACGCGATTTTACTTATTAATTGGTTATCGAATCTAATGCTCGAGAGCTCGCTATATGTAGTACTCTCTCATCTCATCTATCACTTTAAATAACCTAACCTACCGCTCACTTCTGTTAAGCCATCGGAAGAGAAGAAAGTTCTTTCTGGCCACCTGACTCTGATGTCTCAGATCATGACAGTTCTACCACGACGCAAACCTTTATCTGCACATGACGCTAATGTTTCAGTTGATGGCTGGTCCGCATGCCTTAGGCTACTATATCTGAGAAATATCCACTCAACTACAAACACAACAAAAATGCCGAATACACATAAGATATCAACACCCAAGCAAAATCTATTTCACTATATTATTTTAACAATAAGTGGATGGTAGAAATGTAGTTAAACGACTTATATTTTAGTTTAATCTAAATTTTTAAATATTCACTGAGTTTTAGTGGAGTTATTGATAAATATATCAAACATAAAGGAGATATTCGACATTTTTGGAGGCTACATTAAAGACATGATTGTTAACTTGACACCAACGATGTTTTCACAACGACAACGTGCCTCGAAATTTAGACTAACATATGTTGATACCTTTTCGTTTGGTTATTATTTAGATTTTATGTCTGTTTAAAATGTGATTATTTTGTTCGATAAAAACAATTCCTTGATGGACAGGAAAGATTGCTATATTTGTTGTAGAAGGAATTGCTGTATTAAAATCTTTGTAATTCTTTTTTAATGTTTTAAAAGAGATGAATAATTAGTCACCGGGATCTTGGAAGATTTATTCTTGAATCGAGTCAGACAACGGGAATTATTTCCGCTGAGACATAGGCAATCGTTCAGAATATTACCGCATATTCTTAATAGTTTATTCAAAGTATGATGACTATTGATACACGATACACTCAGTGATGTACTTGTCAAGAGCTCTCCTCGGACTTGTGGATGAAATGGTGCAAATTAGATGTCTATAGTGTATTAATTACACTCTCAAAATCGACAAGGTAGCATATAGAAAGAAAAACGAAAATACAGTTTGAATAACAGATTTCATTGAAATTTTTTGTTTCAAGATCTATTTCTTAATTAAGTTTTCAATATATTCTGCTTTATACAGTTTGATAAGATACGTAATGGTAAATTACCATGTGCACAGAGTTGTGTCTGTAGTAGAAAAGAAAAAATAAATTACCATAACATCAATTAGTTTCATAACTAAGTAAAATAATACTTTATTACCTGTTGATCCCGAAAATTATAATGCCAGCTCCAAGTTATTATTACAAGTTTTCTGTTTTTACATACAAATTATTAAGCAAAATTTTTTTAAAAAAGATTTCGGCACTAATACTATACTTTTCTTAGACAAATCGAATAGCATGATGTCTAGCAATGATATAACAGTGAATTTCATGGCTGGAACTTTATCTAGCCCTCATTCTATCTGGTAATGAGTGTGACTGAGCAAAATAACTACCTGTCAGGATTGCTTGTTGTATAATATATATATATGTATGAAGACAGCCCGAAACATAGAGTTCTATGGTTTTGGCCTGGACTTTTGGCCGAGTGTTTATGCATCTATCTCTTGAAAAATTTAGGATGGCTTCTCTTAGACTCAACACCTTTGCCCAAGCTTTGTCCTAGGTCCGCTGTTTGAATAACGCTTCTGACACGGGCCCTGTTTTAATCCCTTTACTTTTTAAATCTACCGGTAATCATTGTGATGAATCATTATATGGATTTTTTAGTTATGCTCAGAAGCCATTTTTTCATGGTTAACAGTTCAAGCTGGAACACTCAATCTTGAATGATTTTAAATATTTCTTTCATGTATGACAAAATTTAAGGGGAGATATTGTTAATAAAAAGCTCTATACAAACATAGTAGCGAATATCATTCATCCATAGAAATGGTTCTGTTTTAATAATTTTTTTAAAAACTTTCGCAGAATTTCTGTAATGAAACATTAGCGATTAACTACTTTGCAACTCTAATATTAGTGATATGAACTTTTTATGTGATTATCTCCATCGATAGTTTATCATGAAAAATAAAGATCAATCAGATACTTAAAAATGATCAATTAAGAAGGCTTTCATTGAAATTACAAATTTCATTAACTGAACCAAAAAATTTTAATGCAGGGGAACTACCATGCATAACAAATTAATTACGCTAGCTAGAGCTTTTTAAAGTCAATGTGAGACTTTACATTTGACTTTTTTCTTTACTAATTCGCTTATAGGCTCATCTGACTGCCCACCAGGAATAGAGTCATCCGTAACTCTTTTGCACTTACTGAAGCTGTTCTCATTTTTAATAAGTACTCCAGCTACCTCGCATTCAGAGTTGATAACGATTCGAAAATTACCTGTTACTATAACTTGAATTAGTCAAATTTCTGACGAATAAATTAAATAGTTACTAAAAACTTATCAGAGATAATTTACCTTTAGTAAAAAAGGTATCAATAAGTAGGGGATAGGTAAAGTAAGGTCCAGAAACATCGAATGCAGGCCCTACATATTGGGCTGGATACATTCTACATGGCTTATGTAATCTTTTACAGGCATATTTAGCTGTATTTTCAACCCATTCGATATCGAATACATGTTTATCACAGACAAAATTATCCATTTCTGGTATTATAAACTCTTGTTCTCTACTACGATCAAAACACTCTTGCAGGCCATCATTATTTCTAATAACGACACTTATAAGCATATATTTCTCATTCATTACTAGGAAATATTTTCCTGCTCTTCCTTTCAAGGCGAATATTGTTAGTACGCCGAGTAGAAATAATGGGGAATTAGAGCAAATACCTCCATGAAAAATCATATTATTAGGAAATATTGGCCAAATCCAGACATTTTCATTGAATGGACGCTCATTGATTCTTTTTGGAAAAACTTTAGTAGACATCAATCTTGCAGGTGCAACTGCTGACTTGATAGAATTTTGAAGGTAGTCATTATCAAAAAATAGATGCCCGCATTGATAGCCATTTTTGATATCATTTAACTCTATATCTAGCAACGATAGATTTGATATCTCTTTGATTCCTTGCTGACATTCGATGAAAAATTGGCCTACTTTTAGCCTGGCTATCACTCCTACTAGATTTCCAGATTCAGTTAAAATGATAAAATAAGTACTCTTGAGTGCTATCGTTATTATCAGCTTATTAACATTCAAAAGACACTTAAGGTATTAAAAAAAAAAAACTGAAATTACATTTTCCTGATGAGCCTAAAGTGTTAGACTTTGAAATGGGCCACATCAAGTATTTATAATGAGTACTAAAGAGATTCCCTGTGTACGGAGTAGGATATTTGAGATTTAGGTCAATTTTAGAGACAGCCCAGCCAAGATTTTCGAATACTATTTTTTTCTCAAAGAAATCGGTTCCACAGTCATAGCCACTCACTCCTTCCGGAATTGAAGAATAATTGGCCAATGGTACCATTCTCTTACATTTTGCAAACTGGTGATTTGATAACATCGCAATTATATCCACAACTGTACCGAACGGATCCAAAACAAGATAAAATATACCTTTCTTTGCTGAAAAGCTGTAAGCACTTGAATTTGAGAATATCATTGTGTAAAGATAAGGTAGTATTACATTTCCTTAGGTAAATATTGCCATCACTTAGTATAGGCCAGATCATATACCCTAAGTTACTTTGATAGAGGGGTCCGGAGTAAAGTACAGGGAATCTGAATCTCTCTTTGAACCTCTTCATTGCCTCATTTGCAGCATTTATAACGGCACCATCTTGAAATATTACGGAGCCACAGTGAAATGTGAGTGACCCATCTATATCTATTTCATCAGGTAATAAAGCTATTGAGTACTTGATAAGAGCAAAGATGCATATCAATAAAGGTAAATGCATTGCGAAAAAAATCGGTTAAAAATATTGAATGATTCCAATTTGATGCTCAGTCTTGATAATAATTCAAGAAAATTGTATGCAAAGATTAATCTTTATTCTTGAATATATCAGTTCTAAGCTCGTAATTCTGGTATCTTAGAGTAGCTTAGTGCTCGAATACTAAGTTTTTTAGTGGATATAACTAGATCGTTATATTGAAAATGTCTCAATAATTATTTCATTAAGTTAATAGATCTAATTAATATTAACTGCCAAGGTTTTATACATTTATATTCTGCCTCGTGGGTCATTTATACTACCCACCTCGATAATTCACTTGTCTGATCGGGTATTAATATAATTTTTCAAAAATCTTATTTGTCTAATTGCCTTAAAATGTGAATCCAAAATATGTTTTACCACATCTCTAAGTCTTCTTTAGTTTAAGGTTTTTAATTTTTTTGGTTGATTAAACTACCCCATGTTGCCCAGTGGTATTCCCGATAATTTTTTGACCTTGATTTTTCTAGAATCCATTTTGCGTGGGATGAATGATAACTTTTATTTTAGTAAAGGCATAGATTTTTAAACTATAAAATTGCTTTCTAGCCAAGCTTTATATAATCAATTGATCATTTGAGTTGGAATATAAAACCTTACTGACCTCAACTTTTATTCAAAACGCAAACATAAAACTTATACTCTTTCCTCTAATAATTGCAACATTTGTCAGTAATAAATGAAATGGGTTTTTTTTTTGCAGTAACTTGAATATCTTTTATTTACCAATGGTTTAATANTTTTTGCGTAGATAAAAATGAAAAGAAAGGAAAAATAAAAATATTTAGTAGGTCAAAAAGTATTGAATGATCTGGTATTGATATATTTAATACCAGATATTGCTAATTACGTCTCACTCCTGTCATACTTGAATTAAATGATGGAGAGATATTTACCCAAAGAATACCATCTTGTAAAATGATTAAGTATTACTTTTATTTGTAAGTGTATTATTCAATATCTGGTTGTGGACCAGTCATTTTAAAACGAATGTGGAACGTTCAAAGGATGTCTTGAATACAAAATCCTCAAAACTAAAACTATTACTACGTAAAGCTTAGATTGTATTACTATGTACGAGTTCTAGTTGTTTTTATTGTATTGGGGGAGTAGGGAAATAAATTTCATGAAATTGAATATAAATTACTGAATAAATCCTTCAAGATACTCCACAAATATCCAGTAAATATATCCAAACATTGGTCTTGGTGAGTAGCACCAGTCTTATTCCAAGATTGCCATGCAATAGACTAAATACTTTTCCTAGATAATAAAACTTTAACACGATAAACTCGGTCAACTATTTATTTTTGTCTAGATTTAATAATTATTTGCTCTATATCTTACGTTACTGAGGCAAAAAATAGTTTATGAAAACAGTATTTATATATGAAAGCAGAATGTGAGCATACTGAACCCATTCTCAATTAACTAATTGATAAAATCGTGTCCCAACGATGATAGTGGTATAAATTCACAAGCAATAGACAGAGATGTATTTATATATTCAGAAAGTAAGAAAACCGAAGTTTAAAGTCCTAAGAATTTCACAATAAACTATGTTTTGTAAGTTGTGATCACGATATTTCTCACTACATCAATATCATAATTATATCTTTATCATATAATAAATCATAAAGTTCATTAAAATTACGTTCATTGCTCTGAAAATATTAGTTGCACATTATTATGGTCATAAATGTTAAGCATAAGGCTTTCAAATCTGAAGAGCATCCATTAAAAAAAAAAA
>JAHYSP010001289.1:20921-33046 GCA_019455505.1 Pleochaeta shiraiana
GACAATATATGCTGAATATATTAATCTGTAATAATATTTTTCCAAGCTTTATTTTTAAGACATGATGCGGTCGCTCTATGTACAAAATAATAATCTGCAAAACATCAATCTTTGACTTCAAGTGAATCTAAACGTAATAAAAATTAAATCAAAGTTCTTTTTTATTCTATAAATTTCCAATTAGTTTTATATAGAATTAAGACATTTTAATTAAGGCTTTTCTAGTTACTCAAAAGTTAATTGTTTTGATAATAAAAGATCTAGGACTTATTAGTTTTATGAATCTGGCCCAAATCTAAACCTTAATATTTACTTTCCCTGTACATTATTACATTACATTAAAAGCCTATTTTATTTATAGATCTCGGAAATGATGGCATAGCGAAATCGATAGTGGTCATTCTGAAAAATACTATCCCGAATTTCGAAGCTTAATTTCTGCTTGTAATGCTTTACATCCCCTCACTAAGATCCACAAATTAATTAGGTTTCTCCAATAAATATGTATAGAGGGTGTAAATAATTTTGAACGAAGTATAATCGATTTTTTATATCTCTCTCTGCCAATTTGGTTATAGTTCGAGGATTACATCGTTTTTTATTTTCAATTTTTAAATTGGGTGGTCTTTGGATTAAGTTCTCGCAATAGTTTTAATGGCTCAATACATCATAGAAAGTATTATTGATAGTTCAATAATTTGATAAAAATTATATAGATAACTGGCTATTCAAGCCAAGAACTAGAGAACGACGCCAAGTAAGACCCACTACTCTGAAAGACTCTTTGAAAGTATTTTTTTCACCATCAGTTCTTGGAAAATAAGACTTGTACAGCCAACTGTCGTCATTTGACATTAAATTGCTTCATGAAAAGTTTAAGGCTTACTATATTATGGAGATATATTTATTACATTTTAAGACACGTCAAAGTTTCATGGGGTGTATAGCTGATTTAATGAATCACATGAGACGATATCAAAAAAAAGAACTATTTTCTACCAATTATTATTTCTTTTGGTTGTTTCCTGGTATTTATCAATCTAGAACTTCTTGAATTATTTATATGCAGCGTTGAAATATCTTGTATTGAGAAATAAATGAAAATTTCTGTACTTTATAATAGTTTTAGAATATTGGTTTGAGTCTATTTTAGATATTGAGATACACTTTCATCATAAGACAAACCACGACAATTTTTGACGAAGTGTGATTGCAGTTTGTGAAAAGAGAATTAAGATAGATGACATATTTGAAACTTAATGTCTAGAAAGATATTTGAATGTTCATTTAGGTATTGATATTGTTTTTTATACCTTTTCAGAAACTTTGACCGAGTGGATCTCATGACAGGTTGATAAGTCTTAAGTCTAGAGACGATGAAATAATTTATTTGGAGTGAGACTAGTGACAAATGAATTGATAACTTTTTGTGTTTATTGACTAGAAATGTCAGGTTATATTGTTTTAAATTGGGGCGCTGTTTCTCGTTGTTCTACTTCCAATCATGATGGCCTGTTGTAGGATCAATTGATTCCGGTAAAAAAAATAGAGCAAGTTCAGAGTATATAAGTTAATTGTCTAAATTTGTCAAACTACACAAGATTAGAAGTGATATAAATATATGGAAACTAAGTAAACAATTTAACAACCATAGAATTCTCTTAACAAATAAAAAGTTCTGCCACAGAGGAATAAAACAAGTTTTTCTAGTGTTGAACAAATATTAAAAGAAACATAAGCTCCATGTTTCAGCTGAGATCTTTGTACTCAGACAATATCACAACTCACCTCACGTATGAATCTTCTCACTAGTTCCGGGGTAATCAAAATGCTCTTAAGGGATTATTCCATAACATGAGATCATGAAATTTGCTATGTCTCGGAGAAATTGAGAAAACAATCCTGCAAAATACTGAGATTAGAATAAGGTAGATAATTAACTTCAATCACTATTGCAATTAGGTTTCTTGAGAGTGAGAATTTAGGCCATTAATAGATGCTATTCATTCGATCAGTTATGGCTGTAGTTCCATTCTTTCTTGGAATTGAAAATTTAATTAACACAAGTAATCAGAAGTAGCAGAAATAATACCAAAAATCAAAAATATAAGCTCTATCAGTGGAAGAAACAGTATCTTTCGATATTTCCCTTACTTCAAGGGCTTACAGGTAGAAATTAGCATTTCAATGATAGGTGAAAATTGTTGTATGGGAAAGTCTATTTGTAATAGAACAAAAGCTAGAAAATAAAATGTCAATATAATGATATCATATGAACATAAAAGATTTCCATCTCTTTCCCAACCATCTCATGTCTCAAGTTGGGAAATTGCCCAGGCTACCCCGACTTTACTTGGTATAACAGCCCGGAGGGTATACCATAATGCCATCTGTTACGGGTTAAGACCTTTGTGGGAGTTCTGGCTGCGCCAAAACAATAAAATCCACATAACTAAATGGAATAGAATATAATAGAATGAAATAGATAACCACAGATTAGAGTAGCAGAGGAGGTTACGGAACTTCAAGATGGATAAGGGGAGCGATGGTTGATACTTGTATTTAAGGTAGGAGACCAACCCAGTATGGTTCTGTAGACTTTTATAATAAACGTATTTTACAACTGGACTTGCTTTACTGTTAACAGTATCAATTGATCACGCAACACCATCGGACTCAAATATTCGATATGTTCGCTTCCAAGCCTTAAACAATTTTTTATGCATTGTCTCAAAATAACTCTATGTAAATATAAATTTCTGTTTATTAAGTTTCTTTTGATATGATTTTTGTTAAATTGAATCAAGACCCTAGTGTTGATATTGCGATTAAATAATTATTGATCATTTGAATAGATTCAGGATTGAGTTATTACAAAAAATAAATATATATTGAGGACACTAAGAGAGAAATTTATACATTAAAAATTGATGTTCTACAAATAAGTTTTATCAAAAATTTATATTTCATTAAAACAGCATCTTTTATAAAGCATGAGACCTCTACCTATATCAATGATCGATTTTTTTACTCAAACGCCTTGACAAGAGATATTCAGATAACTTTATTGATCACCAATTTCACGTTTCAGATTGTACTGCTTCATGTAATTGTAACATATAACGTCCTGAAGACAAGGAAAGCCTAAGAAGGCAACTTATTTTGCTCAGCGAGCATGAAATCTACCGTGCTACTCGTACTCCAATATCCGGAGGTATTAATACTCCTGTTAAGGCTGTTCAAAGACTCAGGAATGCTTATAAAAGTTTTATTTTTGATGAATCCATCCACGAGCCATTCGAAAGAAAAACAAAAATCCAGGGCACCTGTAAAATAGAAGACAAGATAAACGTCAAAGTAAAAAAAAGGCTATTATGACTTTGACATAACTCACACTTACTGGGCTGTGAATGATGATTTTTTTTATTTTTTTTTTTTAAAATCATAGTTTATTCAGCTATGGAGCTATGACATTTGTATATATTTCCTTTTAATTTCAAAATTCAAACTCCACCTTTCCAAACTCCAGTCCTCTAAACTTATTATCTCTTAATCGTCCTTTTTATACAAGTCTTCATAATATATATTTTCAATCACTAGATCCTTATCCTCAGCCTTAAGTTTCTGTGTCTTAGTATGTCTTCTCAATCTCAGATGTCAAAATACACTTAGTACTTTGAAGGTACCTCATGGTTGCTTCTCTTCCCACCTTAGTATTAAAAAGTATTGGTATTGTCCTAGGTTCCACTTTCTCAAATTCTTGATTTCTTTTCTTGTTAAACTCTTAACAGTGCAGCAGAAGATGTGTTACAGTTTGACTGTTCTTCTTACAGAAGTTGCACAAACTAGTCTCAGATTTCCTAATTTTTTCTAAGTGGCTGACAATATTTCCAACACCAGTTCTGACTTGAAAGTAGGCAGATTGTGTTGATCTTAAAAAAATGTTCATCTTGGGTGGTTTCCAACTAAATCTAGTATAACTTGTCTCCTAGCTTGCTGTCGATAAAATTTGCCAAAGCATCTAGCTTGCCTAACTTCCTCTTCCCTTAGGGTCTCTGAGATCCTGGACTGTTTCCAAACTTGCAGAAGCTTAGCTTTCATTTTTTGTTATAAAAAAGATAAAGTGATGTAGTGGTCTTTGTCCTTGACACTTTTCTGAATTCCCTGTCTAACTAATTCATCAGCTAGCTCATTGCCCTCAATGCTCATATGTCCAGGACACCAGTATAATTGTAGTAGTAATTGTTGAGAGAGAGCTATGATTTGATGTGCAAAAATATTGGGTGAATACTTGATCTTATAGAGAGCAGCTTGACTGTCGGTGAAGATGTAAATTGTGCCTGAGAAGGATGATAGATGTTTCTTGAGATATTTAATGGCTTTTAGCCTGCAGTAAGACTCTTCATCTGTGATCTAAATGCTTAGGCCAAAGTTAAAAGAGGATGTCTCGAGAGGTTGGTTTTGTGAAGGAAAGACAACAAAGCCAGTGCCACTGTGTTTGACAGAGTCCAGTGAGCTATAAGTGTAGACCACAGTTGCTTCGGGGTCTAAATTTTTTAGAAATTGCTGGTGTTCTTGTGCAGCCTCTAATTTGGCAGATGCCAAAATGTTAATATGCAATAAAGGTGCCAATCAAGATGAAGACCACTGGTTATTAATAGGCTCCAAAGGAAGATCCTTGGTTAAGCTGGCAAGAAGACTTCCAATCTTTTGACTTTGAGTATTGGTCTCAGAAGCCTGCTGGAAGAGACCAAGGTCAATGTCATTAGAGAAAGCTAGCTCATCTTGAAGTGGATGAAAGATCAGTTAATGTAAAGGATTAGTATTCTGAAACTTGAGAATTCTTAGAGCATACTGATAGATATGCTTAAGAGGGCAAATTTTAGTGGGCCAGATAGCTGCTTCTATTTCTAGGGCCTTGGAGAGATTTCCAAAATAAGCCCCAGTAATGGCTAGCACAGTTTGATTCTGAAGCTTTTGACACTTGTGAATCATTTGCTTCGCACCACGCTTATCTGACCAAAGAACAAAACCATAGTCCAGTACTGGTAGATACAAGAAAGAAAGACTTGTCTGCGTTGATTGAACCTCATTTTCTGGACTGAGTGAGAGAGACTTTTGAGACTATGAAATGCCCCATTTGCCAACTGCAACCTTTATTCCACATGAGCCTTAAGCCTCAACTTCCTGATAAACCAAACTCCAAGCCACCTAACAAGCACATTGGATTCCAAAGTAAAGTGAGACAAAATCATTGGTGTATTGATAGGTTATTTTTTTTACAGAAAAATGAATCAACTCTGACTTTTTAACATCAAAAGTAGTAGACAGCTCTGCAGCCTTGTCAAACAAATATTCCACCTCATTTTTTAACCTCTTAATATTTTTCATAGAAGAAAAAGAAGAAACAGACAACCACATATAATCAATGTAAGACAGAAAACATTATGGTGACTCAATATGTCATAATTCATTATCTTAAGACCCACATGTCTACTCTGGTTGCTAACTATAATGATCTTTATAAGTTATGCTCGCTTAGAGCCCTAACCCTGCTTTAAAAAATGTCTTAACTATTGTTTTAATATCTGTCTTAGTTAGTGTCTTGATAACTGTCTAATTATTGTTTTACTATTATTCTAAATATGGTTTACATGATTTATTAAAAAATATTTCAGTATCTTAACAAAGCATTATCGGAGAAAAATATCTAGGAATAACTTGTGGAATACGGCAAGACCAACGAGTTAATCGTCTTCATGCTTGACAGTAATTCAAAGCATACTGTTGCCGGATCAATTGATATCGCAAATAACAGAGAAATTCCAGGTTAAAATCAGTCAATTATTTAAATTCACAGAATCAAGGCTAATGGCTAAAGGCTCCTACTAATTATAAATATTTAATATTGTATACTAATCTTAAGTCAAGATTGTAATAATGGACGATCTTTTGATCTATTTTATAAACAAAGCTCAATTAGAAAGGAGCTATGACCATCAAAAATTATTGGCGCAGCTAATAATAATCTAACGGGCTACTCCCGTAACACACACTTCGCAAAAGGTCATACAGTGACTTAAAAATCATTCCATCACCATTCTAACCTAGTCAAATAACTATTTTGATCTTAATAACATCGATTATCACCGAAATTACATCAAGAAAATCCATAGAACTTACCATCAAGCAAAAAATGAGATTCTAGAGTTATGGGAAGGGTTCAGAAAGAAAGGGAAATAAGTCCTAAGAA
Organism: Pleochaeta shiraiana; assembly: GCA_019455505.1. NCBI lineage: Eukaryota > Fungi > Ascomycota > Leotiomycetes > Helotiales > Erysiphaceae > Pleochaeta > Pleochaeta shiraiana. The sequence continues at coordinate 27,175 of JAHYSP010001289.1, forward strand.
ATAATGTCAGAAATCGGTGGAGATTTTTTCTAAATTTTAGGGTGCAAGAATTAGAGCAAAAATTGGGCATCTAAAATACTAAAGATTCAGTTCAGAGTTTTTCTGATATCCCATAAACAAAAATTTTTCGAATGACCAACACACTTCAACTGCGATTTCTCTGCTAAACTTTCAGATCAATTTATTAAAATCACATTAAAAAAAAAAAAACTGCATTACTGGAATTTATTTTATTTATATAAAATCAGGGTAGATTGGTAATACATTTAAAATATGGAAGTGTTATAAGTGAAAATTAAGAAACTTTCGAATAGTTTTGTGGATCTTGATATGGAATATTTTAGATCAAGTAGCTTTTTTATTCTATTCTAGCTAGTTGAGATATCGTTCACCAGCTTGACCAATGCTAATGCAACGAGATCTAATAGTGCTACTAAACAATACTGCCTTCATCTCGGCTAGCATTGTTTGGAATTCTCTACAACTCTTATCGCAGTATTTATCTCCTTGAATGATGACCCAGGTAGAGTCTTGGTTTGTTTAATATCAAGTATATAGTCATCATTGATCTAGTGACTCTCTAAATCACCTCTCCATATTTGATCAAAAATATGCTTGTATGTTACACTAATATGCTTAGTTTTTGAAGTATTTGATTTAACACTTTGAATTTTAATTCATGTCTTGTTATCTTAAAACAGTATTTATATTAGCCAGTCAATTTGATGGATGATACGGGAAACGAGATATCCTTCCCAAATTTTATGCTTTTCTTTTTGGCTCGCTGCAACATATTTTACATTTGTAGATGAAGTAGTTAAAATACTTATTTTCTGACAAATAGATGCTATAACACCACAATTTCACATCACAATGACAACTGTGATTGATTTTCTGTCACTTAAATTACCAGCGACGATGGAATCAGTGTAGGTCACTAGATTTACGACTCTTGAACCTCCCTGGTATATTTTAATATTGTGATCAACTTTGTAATAAGGAATCTCATTATAACCTCTTCTATATCTTATCCCGAATTATCAAGTACTTTGTAAACATCTTATGATTCTGAGCAGTGCAAATCAATGATTGTTACACACTCTTTGAGAGTACTGCGCCATCTTGTGTGTCGCAAAAATAATATCTTGTAAAATATTACAAAGATACCTAAGCTTCCCAAGTAGTTTTCAGTGATTTGTTGGTTGTTCCTCCGTACAAGCACTTTCAGATTTTTAGTCTAGTTCATCTACTATATCACCAACTATTGAGGATAAATATTTCTTGAAACCTGATGTATAGGATTTACTGAAAATATTTTTTTGGGAAACTCAGGCTGATAAATCCCAAGTCTATGTTTCCATCGAGAGATACATATTTCAAGAATATTCCCGGTTTTTTTCTAGAATCTCAATCTCAAGTGTTTCCTTTAGTGAAACCTTAAATTTTTCTAATATTTTGTTCGCATGAGCCAATAATCAAAATATCATTAACATAAATTTCAACCGCTACTATAATCTCCACAAGTATACAAGGACTTGAACCACAATGTTCACTAGAAAATGTATACTAGTTAATTTTGAATATTTTTTTCATTTAATGCCATGAGTTAGAAGTTTCACTTTAAGTTCTAAATTTAACTCTTTAGCCCCTCTATCGGTGTAAATTCGAATGAGAGTTCTATTATATTTGAATTTCAAGTGTTCGAAGAGATAAACATTTTGAGACGGTAAAGCCTTTTTTAGTGGAAACTGAGAAAGCTTATTTCTAAGAAGTGTACTCGTCTATAGACAGGAGAAACCAAGTTTCCATTGGAGTTGAAATATAAGTAGTTGGTGGAACAAGAGAATTTATATATAAATGTTCATATACCAATTCGCAATCAAAATATCTAGCCACTCTTGGTATCTCCGAGTTCAATTTTTTAATTCATTTAGCTGTTGTGCTATGCTTTTCTGCTTTTCTTGCCATTGATATCGTTAAGGATCAGTGGTTTTATAATACATAATCATTTCACTTCATAGCAATTAATGACATCGAAGCTTAACAGGTAATAACGAATAACCAAGTAATCTTTCAATTTCCTGCCATTTCCCACATATTTAGCCACTTTCAAGTCAATATTATGTTCTTTAGGCTCAGCAAGTTTGGCTTCAGTAGTTTTTACCGACAGATGTTAGAGTTGAGTGACTCTATACTATAATATGTCAAATATTGCCATGAAACTCTATGTTACATTAAAATGGCATACCAATAGTTTATCAGCACTAAGTTACGCTTAAATTATTATGAGCTGTCACAAATGCTAGTTATACCGTTAATAATTCAGGGATATGTGAAGCATTGACTTCATGGATAGAGTTATCCTCTTGGCATTAGACGTTGAATTTTCGAGTTAATCACCTGTAATAACTTTTATAAGTAGAACACTCTGTAACGTTGTGAATGTAATTAACAACACTCTAATTTCTACTTAAAAATATATTTTTTCAAATTTTGCATTTATCTTCGTGATAAATGGTTTTCATTTTATGCAACCAGTGTTCGACACCCCCTGAGATGAGTACCATTTACAACAGCTATGAACAATTATTCCAGGTCTGAGTTTTATACTCTGTTACGAGGCTTTTTAGTTGACTCTAGATATGTGATACAAATAACATATAGTAGAGAATGTCTAGATCTAAAGATTAATAGAAGAGCTGTGGATAATTAAAGTTAAGAAATAGTTATAAACAAGATTGATGTGGATTGATTGAAATATAACGATTATTTTGTTGTAAAGTTGTAATGCTTAAAAATAATGAGTCTCTCTCTCATTTCCCAATGCCCCAAATATATACACACATCTTATTAGTATTTGAAATTCTCTGTCTAATTATATCAACTGTTATATCAAAACTGTCCTGATATTAGCATGTCCCGATCCGCATGTTCATTCGGTATCACCGTGTCCAAACATATTTTTAGACAAGCCCAACACTTCGAAATATACGGCTTAATTAGAATAGCAGGAATAAATTACATTATTATAATTTATGGCATCAGATTCGAAGAATAATCTTATTTGCCATAACAGAAACCTGGAAACTAATAAAAGAAACTTAGACTTCATACGTACTATCCTAGTCTAACACTGTCATTTATATGTTCATGACAATAAACTTAAGACCCTTAGCTTGAAAATGAAATCTTAAATGTCTTTTCTCTAATTTTAAGTAAAAAAAGTTTGGTTAAAGCCACAAATTTCTCTAATTCAGTAGGAGAAGAGGAAATCTAGTTTGTTAATCCTTAGGTATGAATATAATATATCCGTCTAGTTATTGCTCAAAATTTAATCATAACGCTATCAGTAATTATCTATAAATATGTAAAGATCTGATTCAGTAAGCTCAAGAAAATCGATCAATAATCGAAGGAATCTTTTAACTATTTTATTAATTGTAAAATTGCCAGTGAATAAAGTTACTTGGGCTGGATAGTTGTTTGTGTTTATATAAAATTAATATGTAACAAATCTTATCATCTATATATTAGTTATAAATATAAATAGGATGTTAAAAAATCTAAACTGACATGTATGCTTAACTTTGACATTGGTAAGTTGTAATCAAGTTTATATTATTTTCAGGAACAAAATTAGTATTACATAACTCTCACTATATTTTAATTATTCAATTTTCAAGATTGGCGGATATCATGTAATAAGGGGTTTATTTTCAAGTTATATGGATCCCCAAATTTGTCCTTTTGTTGGCCATTGAATCCATTCACAAATTCCATTATCTTTTCTGTTGATCTCTCACCAGGTATAGAGCTATCAGTTTTTCTTTTGCATTTATAGAAGTTTTTGTTCTTGATCATAAGTGCTCCAGCTACTTGGCATTCAGAGTTTATGACAATACGAAAGTTGCCATTCCCTAAAGTTTAAATTAGTTGAAGAACTGAAGGATGAAAATATAAAAATATCAACAATAACTTTGAAAAATGTTTTGGATAACATACGATTTGAGAACATCTTATTCAAGAAAAGAGGGTACGTAAAGTAGGGCCCAGGAACATCAAAGCTAGGTCCAAGGTATTTGGCTGGATACATTCTATTTGCGTTGTTAAACCTCTTACAAGCCCACAAGGCTGTTTTCTCAAGCCAGCTAATCGTGAACTCAAGTGTTCCGCATATGAAATTATCTGTTTCTGGAAATAAAATCTCTAGATCTCTCATTCTTTCGTAGCACTCTTCTATGCCATTTTCATCTTTTATAATGACTGTTGAAAACTCCGATTTTAAATTCATAACCAAGAAAAATTTCATTGTAGGTCCTGATTAAAGTATAAAAAGTCAGTATTGGAGTTAAAAAAAATAAGTAATTGACGAGTAGAACAACCTGTACTATAAACTCTTTTATCTGGCAATATAGGCCAAATCCAAGCGCCTGAGTTAAATGGATGTTCATCGATAAATTTTGGAAAATTAACATGATTCAATTGTCTCGTTCGTGAAACTGCATGCTCTGCACAAATTTTAAGATAACTTTTATCAAAATACACAGGTCCACATTGATATCCAGGCTCAGCGGATGATAGAAAATCTACTTCTTGTACTGATAATTTTGGTGGTAAATTTGTCCCTCGTTGACACTCGATATAAGAATTTGAAAACTTTAATCTAGCAATTACTCCTATCAAATCGCCAGTTTGAGTTAAAACAATTGTGTAAGTACTTTTTAATGCTATAATAATTGTCAGCATAATTTTATTGAATTTAAAGGAGAGTAAAAAATAGGGAATAACATTTTCCTGATGAACCAGCGAAGTTAGTCTTAGTAATTGGCCATACTAAAAGTTGAGAGTTATGATCGTAAAGGTTTCCATGATATGGAGCTGGATATTTGTGTTCTTTGATACCAATTTTTGTTCGAGCCCAATTTAGATTTTCTTTGACCATCTCATCACTAAAAAATTCATTGCCACAATCATAGCCATTATCCTCTTTTGTCTCATCGTGTGAAAGTTCTATCACATGCCTCTTATTTCTCTTGCACTTAGCCATTTGACTATTTGATAATAATACAAGAATATCCACAATTGCTCCTGAAGGTGTTAGAACAAGTTGAAAGATACCTTTTGGAACTATAATATGGTTAGTTGTCTTATTTTATGAAGGAATTTTCAAAAAAAAAGGTATGGAACTACGATTTGATCTGTAAAATTGACCATTTTTTAATATAGGCCAGAGCATATAAGAAAGTTCATTATCATAGAGAGTTCCAGTGTATGGTGCGGGAAAACTGAAGTTTTGTTTTTTCCTCTTCATTGCCTCAATTGCATTTTCTCTTACGAGTTTGTCGTCAAATTTTACGGGGCCACAATCAAAACTAAAATCTTCATCATCTGTCTGCTCATCTGTAGTGGACGATATTGATATTAAGTTATAAAAAATATATAGAATGCCCAATAAAGAAAGTCGCATTGAGTATCACCCGATATCTAACGTTAAGTAGACTTCAAATAATTTTTTTTTGATACAATAATTAATTTAACAACATCTTGGAGAGAATAATATTTTATCATCAAGTACTTAAATTAGTATACTACCACCTTTTTTTTAAGAATAAATCATATAATCTCTCACCAAAAGCCTTAGAATCCTTCATGAGCTTAAGAGTCTGGTTAGTACATCCGAAACTAAAAGCGGGTCTGTTATTTTATTTCCACTGACTTAAGTTTTTAAATATTTAAATCCCATTCAAATAATTAACAGTTATATGGAAGGATTCCGTGTGGGGTCAGGACCTGTGTCCCTTAGGCGTGTCCGGCTAATGGACTATAACTCGAAAGAACACCAAAAACTCAAAGCACAGACCTTTTTTTAACC
>JAHYSP010001290.1:53939-71180 GCA_019455505.1 Pleochaeta shiraiana
ATTGCAAATTGAAGTGCAGCACATCTATCACACACCATACCTTGAAATTCGACTGTCTCAGTAGTCCCTTGAGTTTTCAAGATCACGCTGTGTAGATCAAATTTCACCAGAAAATTTTCGTAATCTCCAGTCATCTGGCATTCCTGATGTAGATTTGGTCACCCAACATCAGGTCTACTTTTAATGGCAGCGCGCTAATTCAGGCATTTGGCGACGGGACCTAGATCAATTCATATTTACGACAAAACTTCTTGACGGGTATGAAAGCACATACCAACACACTGTACTTACGTAGTAATTTACTTGTTTTAGCGATTTATATACGTGGCTCCAGGTCTGCGCTCGTATCTAAGATTAAAGAATTAGTTATTGATGATATATTTGGAACAAATAACTCATCTAAAGGTCTTATGGATACCTGAAAAAGAAGAGGTGGTAATTTTATTCACACAAGCATAAGATTGTTTGCAGTTTTAACGGAACTTGATGGGAGAAGGGTCCCGAAATATTACCTTACTCTAAGCTTCAATGGCCACGAACTGAAATATCTAAATTCAGTTGCTGGTGTAACTACTTGTATCCTTGAGTGGTTTCTTTGACTGCTCAAGGATGCTGGATATGTTCCAACTTTCTTTGGCTGCGACTAAGGTAAAGCGGAAATTTCATCTATATGGAATATCTGGTCAATCCCAAATATTCAGCTCTACTTTTGGCTTGTGAAAAGGGCTATTCGATATAAGCTTCGAGAATCCAATAAGATGTCCTGTCAAAATCACTATTTTACTCAAATGGTAAAATCTGTAGTTCCAACGCTAGAAACTTGCTGGGGCCCATACCCTAATTGTCGACCCGATGAAAATCATCGATATGTTCGATACAAATGCAAATCTTCAGCTACAAATTTTGATGAGCTTTATAGATTTGAAACTGCTAATGTTGCTGAACGCGATTCAGTATTTCGAATGTTCAGCCAGTATTTTACTATGCACTCAGTGATACATGACCAAAATGGCACGTATAACTCCGCTAGGCGAATTTATATCGATTGCCTTAATGAGATAAATAGCTTCTATCACTCCATCAAACAAATTTATATTGGCTGATTTAATGAGGTATTTTCCTGGTGTCATTCTCGCAATTACTCCCGCCCATGGGCTTATTTGTATTTTAATTGATATGGTCCAGAGCACTGGAAACTATGGGCACGCTCCGAAAATTCGAAAAGCCTACCTGTGCACAAGATCACAATGGTAATTGAATCTCACTGGTGAAAGATCAAGCACGATTATTTGCATCGATTCAGCCGTCTTGAATTGAACTGATGAGTTGGATTTAATTGGTCGCGTGGTATCCCGGATTTTAGACCACATGGAGGCAATCTTGAATAATGATTATCGAAAGTCTCTATTCATGAATAACGACTTTTAAGCGGGAATAGAATCGCCTGGAAATCTGCCAGATAGATCCTCAAAGCTTGGTAAAGTACCACACAGATTCATCCAAATGGACGTGTTCGTGTGAAAATTTTCTTTAATGTCGCTTTATAATTTTTAGACACATCATGCATTGTTTTGAGAACGTGTCAAACAGGGTACATATTTTTCGGAAGCTTAATGACAAAGATACAGTCCAGTTTGGGTTGAACAGCAGCTTGTTCTTTGTCCTGAGTATAGTATACCAGAAACTGTGATACTTGAGGCCAATGAATGTAGCTCCGGGTCTGATACTGAGTCAAGCGAATAAATTCTTGATCTTCTGGAAAATAATGATGTAGATGAAGAAATAGGTGATATAGAAGAGAAAGAGCAAGAAGGCCCCTATATCGAAAATCTGGAAGCTGAAAAATGAATCCTCTTCTCGACAACGAAATTTCTTATTAACATATTTCCTGAGCAGATGGAGTATGATAATACTTAGTTTCTGGAGAAGTTAATGGAAATTAATGCTAAAAATATTACTCATGATAAAATTCTTAAACGGAAACGACAAAGGATCATGTCATAGACGTAGCTTCCTAGTAAACATCCGGCGACAATGTATTACAGATAGCTTTTTTTAGTAAGTAAATAATTTTTCTTTTTTACTTACAAATCTACATAAGCTTATATGAAATCTNCTTCATTTTTTCACTTCTTTGTTGTTTTTATCATTTTGCGGGTCGATAAATTTGAATTCACCACATTTTCATACCTGTTCTCACGCCCACTTTGTTGAAGTTAAGTGCTGCTAGCAGATTATAGATAGCGTTGTGCACTCAATGTGATCTGCACGGACACGTTAGTCTCCCAACAATTAAGACTCCAAATAATGAAATACGCTAAGCCGTATACGATCAAATTAATAGAATTCTTAGCGTTAGATTACTATAGTAAATATAGTTAGCACTCTATGTCTAAGTAAGAGTAAGAAACAATTCCACACTTCATAATTACAGACTCCTATTTGAGCCACTCTGTTATTTCTACTATTTGAAATAAGTTTTTGTTGTTCTAATAATTTTGACTATCTCAACCAAGTATATCAACTTGTTGCTATCCACAAGCCTCATAACTTTGAACACAATTGGCACTTGAATTTTACAATAATCCCTGAAATTATAGGTCAATAGAACATGACGTTGACATATGCGAAATAAGTTCATGCAGATTAGTTTAGATTTATTTACACTTTTTTTTTCTCTTTTGTTAAAAGAAAATCATTTAATGTGTACTCAGCCTCAAGGCTATGACACATTAGCAGTGTTTATATATATGGAATGACTAGTTTTGGCCAGCTCTCGGCACCGAGAGCAATGTCCCGGGTGGCAGGATTATAAGGGTTTTTTTTCTTGGAAAATGGTTGAGTATTGATGGAGTTAGGTTGATTGTGTGGTGGTTGTGGTGTTGTGGGGCTTTGTGGTAGCGAGAACATCAACCGAGTCGCAATTGCAGTACCTTATTTAATTCTTGTGACCAAAAACAACTCGAGAATTGCAAGCATAAGCCACGCAGTGGCTTGACCTCGAGTTGTATTCATTTGTTGAGGTTTTTGAAATGTAAATGAAATTATTAATTTAATTCAGAAGTTAGTGGTTGGCCGGAAAAAACTATTGCCTCGCCGCTGCGGCTCGGATCTATTATAAAGATTCTATTGGTTGATAAAAAAAGTCAAAAAATTTAGCGAGTGACCGCAGGAAAATCTCAAAAATCTTGGCATATTTTCAACACCCAATCACAGAGCCGCATTGGCGCCAAGACAAATCTCAAAATTGCTTCAATCTTTCTGAAAAAAAAAATATAAGTTGAAGCCAGCATATGCGACACTGAATATCACTTCTCTACTCTCTACAACAATTATTGTGGCCCTGCCGGGCCGCCAAGTGTCGGGCGTCCAAAATTTTGATGGTCCGGTCATTCGCTTCGGTCATTCGCCTCGGGCTTTTCGGCTACGATTTTACACCAAAATTCAGCTTGACAGTAGGTACACTTATGCCTCAGTTTCCATTTGTAGATGCCACTACAAAGTATGTTCACTCTTTCTTCACCGGCAGTCTTCCCTCAGCCGTGAACAACTATCCATGGAAATTACAAATCCTGAATTAACCAGATACGTATGCTTCATCCTGCATATGTCTACCGCGAGATTGTGGTAAGGTCTGTTAGATTCGAACCAACCATCTCCTGACTCAAGTGGGGTAGGTGCCCAGGCTACCCAGACTCTACATGAGAGAACGGCCCGGACGGTATACCACAGTACCATCCGACCCGAAACTCATGTATCTTGATATTTGATCAATAGTACAACAACTTGTTCCTTTGTTTCATCCCTCTGTGGCAGTAGTTTCCTCCGAGAAACCTTCTGAAAATTGGCGCGTTAGTCATTAAATTATGTGTATACTTTTTATGTGTGTATATCGCTTCCACTCTCATGTAGATCGATCGATTTAGATGAATAACTGATATATTCTGGACTTGCTCTTTTATCATCAAAATAAATTGACCCACATGACAAACTGCTGCTGTTTTCCAATGAGGTACATAAGATGCGCGCTGGTTTTCAATGAAGGCAGTGTAAATAAACGGGTCAGATAGTATTGTGGTATATCGTGGAGGCCGTTCTCCCAAGTAGAGTCAGAGTAGTCTGGACACTGTTAGAAATCACGGATAACGATGAAAGTTACTTTGTGATTTCGGATTTCGGTTTAATTTCGGTTGTGACCAGCAAGAACTTAACTTAGTATGAACTTTTAACAACCTAATTTGATAATTTATTCTTATCCTAAACCCAAGCAAGAATCAAGTAAATTGGTAAACTTTGGGTCACCGACAAGATACCACATTTGAAATAGTTCATATGTTGTACTCTGAAGTTTGATAAAAGTCTCCAGATTTATATTCGTGTATATATCTGTCTAATCATCTTTCAGAAGTAAATAAGAAAAATACAAACAATTATTTCCATCTGCGAAGTTTCTTTCATATTTGAATTATACCATATCCTACAACATAACTGATTAATCACTGGATCTTTATTCAAATCTCTACAGGCACCTACCCCACTGAGACAGGAGATGGTTGGTTCGAATCTAACAGACCCTTCCACAATCTCGCGTTGGATGTGTACAGGATGAAGCATATATATCTGGTTAATTCAGGATTTTTAATTTTCATGGATGGTTGTTCGCGGATGAGGGAAGACTGCCGGTGAAGAAATAGTGAACATACTTTGTAGTGGCATCTAAAAATGGAAACTGAGGCATAAGTGTACCTACTGTCAAGCTGAATCATTCTATGTCTATAAACACTGCTAATGTGTCATAGCCTTGTGGCTGCATACACATTAAAATGATTTTTTTTAAAAAAAAACATAAGATTCAACTATGTCGTGTTTATTCCAACAGTTTCGCTACTCGTCTCGATTATGTCTCGCTTTAGTTCTGGTGCAACCAGAATCCTTTATTGGGTTTATCCCGTAACACAGTTGAAGATTTTTAACTCGCTTACATGAATTTCGGCCACCTTAATTGGGAAATTACAAAATTTACAGGTCTGCAGTAACCATGTAATAGAATAAATTTACCATTTATTTCACATAGGGTTAAAATTCATAGTCTTAGATTAACCAGCAAACGTTTCATTATAATTATTAGCTGTTCTTGACACTCCTTCTCTTGGAAACGTCCCATGGACTGACTCCAAGATAGCTTCAACGTTGTTAAAGCGCTCATTTGGATTAACACCAGCGCGTTTTCTACTCCTATTTACAATTAAACTACTTAATTGGAATTAAGTCCATTGCTGTTTTGATTCAATCAGTGCCATTCTTGCATTAACTTTCGAAAAGGCTTTACTTGCCTTGCCGAAAAGAGCAATAGCTCTTCGGGAAAGAGATTCTAGTTTTTGAAGCTCCTGAAAAGCTCTATAAGTATCCTAAGAGCTTTGGGGTATTTTTAGAGGTTTTCGAGGTGAGTTTACAGCCGGTTCAGGGTTAGGTGACGTCACAGGCCGTTGATAGACTTATGATAAATTAAGTTCTAGCTCAGAGTAATATAGACAAAGTTCAGTAGCCCTCCAACTAGCTCTGACTACCTTCTAAGATAAGTCTTCACCTCTGGTTTTATTTTAAGCTATGACAAATCATTCTTTATTGATGCTCCATCATTGAGATCTGGGGAGCTTAAATTTGATTGCGATATATCGATAGAGTAACCGAAAAAGGAGCAAAATCCAACGGCCGAAGAATAAGCAAAGAATTTGCAGGAAGATAGAGGCACTGAATCTTACTTTCTTTGCAGAGCCACATAAAATCTATATCATTGTGAGAGCCATAACCGTCTATGAGGATGCGGTGCTGAGACTGTGTTGGTATAATAATGGGTAAAAAAATACTTTAAAACACTCGATACCGATTCCATTATGAGTCCAGCTATTCTCGGAAGTCGTGAAGATCCAATCTGGTATGTTTTCAGTTGGAAACCTGGTTTTTCGTAGACACTACCCTTGAAAATAACGAGTCAATGTAGTTTTATGCCCATCGCGGAAACAGTTTCAACGGTAGACACCCACTCTCCATCTTCAGGAGATATAATATAGCCATTTTCTTAATCGGGCTGGCGACTAATTGGGAGTTTGTACATATCTCAAGAGCTATTCAAGTCTCATCCATGTTCCATATTTCCCCATAGTGTGCATTCAGTTCAATTCGCGTCTTCTCAAAGGGTCCAAAGGAATGCGCGTACATTATCTGAGTTAGCTGCAATAACCCTTAATTTCTCATTTTTCCGGCCCATAGTAAATGAGACGCGGGTATAGTGTGAAATAGAGTGTTTTATTCAATATTTGACTAAAAGTTCATGGTCTCCATTTATGCGTAAAGCTCGGGTGGCAATTTCTTTGACCCAAAGGTGTGAGGGAGGCTGACTGGAGGAATCCTCCATTACTATCCAATTCGTTATTAATTCCTTTTCTTTGGTAATATAATAATCTTCGTTGGGTTTGATAAGCAATGGCGAGTTTTTGATGACCATATATCCGGATTTGCAATGTGGCACGAGGAGCACTGAGCACAAAGGCTGCCTTTCTTTGACTTGTATAAGTGCCATTTTCAAGACTGCAGATTGCGTCTTGATAAGCTTACTCATGAGAATTCATATTGAATGTGTTTTGTTAGAACAGTACGCTTTCAAAAATAGTTGATGTCTACTTGGAAAATGGCCGAAATTGATGTAAGCGAGCTCATTCAACCTTCCCCTGGGGGTTGTGATCTACAGCCCCCCCAGAGGTGAGTTAGACGCTCTGATAGATATAGATTACACCAATTAGAGCGCATTACTTATTCCTGGGGGATTATATTTGTGATTCAAATCCACTATTGAATTGACAAAACCCAAGGGCAAGGGAGGGTTCTTGTATGAATAGTTGTTTGCGGTTGAGTGGTTAAGTACCTTACGTGCTTTGACAGTTTAGGGCTGAAATTTACTCTTGCGGATTCAACAACTCAATTAACTAGTCTCGTGGAAACCATAACAGTCAAATTGGCCCAAAGTCATTCTATGCTCTACAATCGCCTCAGCTCTAGATTTCTCTGTAACTGAGAATAAGAAATCTCAGTCAAGGGAGTTGATGTCAAATTATAAACAAAAATTAAAATGGAAGTGAGCTCATCTCATGATATATCTAATATAGATCAGCCAAAAGAGGTATTGTTTATAACGATAAGATTCACCAATTCTTTTGATTTACCACTAGATATATTGGAACCGAGTCAAACAACTGTTATTGCTCTTAAACAAGCTGTTCGCTTGAAACTTGAACCTTCTCTTTCAAAACATCGTTTTCGATTTATTCACAGTGGAAAGCTCCTGAGGGATGATGACATACTCTCGGAGGTGCTAAAAATTCCACAAGCTCCTCCTCGTACTCCCGATCCCTCGGGTAAAGGGAAAGCAATTGAAATTCCACCTCCAAGAGTTTATATCAATTGTTCTATAGGAGATGTTTTAACGCCTGCAGAACTCTCCGCCGAAGGTGTTGCAGCCTCTTTATCATATCAAAGATCTCGGGAACGTATGAAGTATCAGAATGGAAATCGCGGATTATTACCTGAAAAAACCACCACCATCTCCCCTAGAGGATTTGATAGATTACTTTCCGGGGGCTTTACTGCCGCTGAAGTAAACCAATTACGATTACAGTTTCGCTCAATTCAACAAAGTATTCACACCCCAGATACTATGCCATCTCCAAACACCATGCTTCGTATTGAAGATGCATGGATAGATGATAATTCAAGTAATGGCTCAGGTAGTCCTGGCTTCGATTTTGGCGATGACAGCCTCGGTGGAGGCGCAATTGATGACATACTCTGGGGAAACCTGATAGGGTTTTTTTGGCCTTTAGGCTGTGTGGGTTTTCTCATGAGAGAAAGTGGAGTGTGGTCTCGAAGAAGAAAAATCGCAATTTTCACCGGATTTATACTGAATATGGCCTTTGGTATCCTGAGAGTTATGTCATAGGTCATATGTCCTCTTAAATTTTTTGATACAAAGAGTTATCTAGGGCTTTGGCATTGGTGTGCCATCATCAACTCTGTCACTCGTCCCTATCTAATTATAAGGGTTGTGGGTGTATACAAATTAATTAACTCTGCACATTCCAGTGCAAGTATTTTACAATGTGTTTAACATAGAAAACTATGAATTTGATTTTTTACTAGATTCAAAGTTATTCAATCCTTTAAAAATGAAATAAGCATGATTCTCGTTTTTACTCAGTAAGTCTTGTTTTAATATAATTTATCAATCTTTTAAAGATATCTCCTCTTAATTGCTGACAGCTACTTCAAAATCTAGGAAAAACTCCGTAGAAAAAATACATCAGTTTGAATGTGCATTTCGATAGATCTATTCATCAGGATTTACATCAGTAACAATTGTCATGATAATGAGAAAAAAGTCAACCTCTTGACAAAACAATCTTTCTTAAAATAATTATTACTTAAATTTTGCATGTTGAACACCAATCAATTTGAGTCACCAATCTTGTGCATTGTTGATTAAACTAATCATGGATATTTTAAATTGACCGAGTAGTATCAAGACATAAGCTCAATCACAAGAACAAAAAATCAAGTTTCACTGTTATCACAAATATTTGCTCTCACCACTATTGGAAACTTTTCAATGAATCGCTGAATTTGACGAGCCTTCCATTTAAAATATTATCTCACAGGATTCTAGCAATTTTTTTTGGAGTGATAGGGCTGCCAAGGAATTTCATTTCCACATAATTGAAATTTTAGAAAAGAGAAGATTCTCTCGAGAATAAGAATAGCTAATTGAACCCCTAAGATCAAAACCCTTAAAAATAAGTCTCTCATCCCAATTTTGGGTTCCATTCCTCTAGAGAAAGTGCTGTCCTTAAATTCGAAAGGTAATTTCGCACCAAGATGGTCAACTGCAACCTTTAAACCGCTACTAAAACCATCTTCGTGAAAACCATATTTGGTCCATGCTCCAGCATAACTTATACCCCGCTTGTTCTGTATAAGAGACAACAGATTTTGACTCTTAATAGCTTGATGATTGTAAAGGGGATGTGAATAAGAATACACACCCTGTATGTAATTTGGGTTTGGAGATCGTAAGGGGTTAAGAGTTACAAGAACATCACCGAAGACGGATGTAGGTATATGTTGGAGAATGTTCATATTGTAGGTCAGACAAACTTGATCAACATTTTTTGAAGATGCAGAAACTTTTGTAATATAATTCCATGAGGACCAGGCTCTACGTCGAACAGGCATGAAGCTCAAGTCTGAGTGAAGAAATGCAGTATTCCGACTGGTACTAAAGCCTGATAATATACGGAGCTCATCTGCAAGCGATCCTTCTTTAATTATCTGAAAAGCTTGATCGCCATGAGTGGCAATCACAACGTGATCGTAAATTTTTGACTCTCCATTCGAAAGATAGAGTCGGACTTTGTCTTGACCCTCTTTCATAACGGATGTAACAGCGGTATTTAAGAAAACGTGATTGGGTGGAAACCCTTTCATTACTGCATCGATGTAACTTTTAGCTCCGTCCTTTATTGTCAACCACTGAGGTCTAGCTGCTACTATGCTTAGTAGATGGTGGTTCCACCTAGTAATATTAATTATAGTTGATCAAAAACGACTTGACACTTACATAAAACGGACTAAAGTTACAACAGGGAACTGAAGAGCACATTTGTCCGGGCTTGTACTCCATACAGCTGCCGTCATAGGTATCAGATAGTCATCTCTAAACGCATCAGAATAACCTTCTCGTTGAAGGTATTCTCCAATACTAAGCTCATGTTCATTTATAGTGGATTCAATTTTATCTGTATCTTTTTTATCATCTTCAAACTCTGGACCTACAACTTCAAGACGTAGGAGATCCAGTGCAAATTGATTAAATCGTATAATGTCAAAGATCATCCTCCACATCCTGAGAGATAAGATATTTTTATGCTGGGCAAATAGAGCGGAAAGGGAAGATCCAGCCCATTCAAATAGTCCATTGTCTCTTGAAACCCCAAATGTCATTTCGGTTGGAACTGTGGCTATACCAAGAGCCTTCAAGAATGCCAAAAAGTTTGCTGAACGTTTTAGTTACAGATATCTGATGAGACAGTATGCTTACGGTATGTAGCGGTATTCAAAACTATAAATCCTGTATCAACTAGTGTTTTGTACTTGCCATGGCTCCATTCAACAGTATTAGTATGTCCTCCGAGTCTTCCTGAGGATTCGTAAATGTAAACATCGTGAGGTGTTCTATTTAGTGCCCAGAGTGCACCGATTCCAGCCGAGCCACTGCCAATAATGGCAACTTTCTTCCTGTGGTAAGAACGGGTTAGGAGAGACATTATAATGAAGCAATACTGGGAGTGTAGATTAGGGAAAGAATCACAGTTTCCGACCCTCTTGACCAAGGCTCGTGGAACTAGTGATTTTATAATCTGATGACATTGCGAGACTTTCCGCGATGCAACTGTAAGACCACTTGTGTTTTTCGGTAAGACGTGATTAATCGGAGGGTGAGGAAAATATGACAGAAGGATGGATCTGCACTTTAGTCACGATATTTGGACAAAATTTGATATAAGAAAGTAGGCTCCAATTAGATCTTGACGAAATATTAGACCATTAAATTTACTGATTAATTAAAATTTTGAAAAAATTATTTTATAATTTACTGGGGAAAATACTTGGTTGAAATAGATGTTGCATCAATAGAAATACATTTTTTCAGTGGCGTTTGGAAGAGGTGCTGGCCAGATGGGGTTTGTCGGTTAATGTAGATAATGACTAATTTCAATTCAAAGCTTCAAATCCCGGCAACCGAATCTAATTGTTTAAATATACTAACTTCCGTAAACATGACGAATCCACTAGATACAGATGCTGGCTCCGAATTATTTAGCAGCTATGAAGCAGAGCTTAAGCTCGTGCAGGCGAGTCTAAATCAAAAATTAGAACAGATTGCAGATTTAGCTGGTGAGCCTCGTAAAGCGGCAATTTCATCAGCAGAGCGAGCACTTGAAGAGGCAAATGAATTGGTGAGCTTAGAATCTCAGAGAGTCTGGGCAAAACTTTTAACCTATCTGTTCTAGCTCGATCAAATGCGCCTGGAGAAGCAAAATATTCCATCCTCTATTCGAACAAAAGTAAATCAACGTTTCCGCAATCACGAGTCTGATGTCGATGCGGCCAAAAGAAAACTACGTGCATCAGTAGAAAATCGGGCGGCTTTATTCGGAAGTCGTTATTCAGACCATCCCAACGATGTACAACTTGAACAACGCCAGCAACTACTATCAGGGACGGATAGACTTGATCGAAGTTCCCAAAGACTCAAAGCAAGTCAGGCATTAGCAAGTGAAACGGAAGCTATTGGCGCGAGCACCCTAGCCGATCTTCACAGACAACGAGAAACTATCCGACATACAGAAGATATTCTTCTACAAAGTGAAGGCTATGTTGATAGGAGCGTTAAGACTTTGAGGGGAATGGCTCGAAGGTATATAATTCTTGCACTTAAATCTTAAATAGTTTTTGAATTCCAGCTCATAGTTAAACAGTATGGCTACGAATCGGATCATAACTATTGCTATCATCACAGTCTTGATACTATTGATAATTTCTGTCATTTGGAGCAAATTCAGGTAGGCTTTTATCGCTCACCTGCCGGCGTTGCGAGTGGTGTTTCGGGTTTCTAAAGCTACGTTTTCTCTAGTCATCAGTTCACTTGACTTAAACCAACTAAAATATTAATTTTAAGCTGGTACTAGTTATAGTCGAAGTGTATTGGTTGACTTAAATAATACTACAATGCGGAGTTATAAATAAGAATTGGAGCGTGTGACTGAGCTTCGGACAAGCTCTAGAAAAGAGTTAAAGAGTATATAAGAGGACATTGACCTATTCTTGATCCTAAAATATGTTCAGATATTTTCTCTACTGGATCATTGTATTTTTCATGTATCACTAAAGCCCAAAATTTACCAGCAGTAGTTAATTGAGAGGCTCATCCTACACACTCTAATTATCTAACATTTTAATGTTAAATTAAAGATCATTTAAGTATTTACACACCAACCACCATTAAGCACGTTAGGAATTTTATTTCAAGATAACTTACTTGTTAAATATTCCAATTGATTATCTATTCCACAAACTCATGTCTTAAAATCAATGATTGACGCCGAATGACTACTTTTGCTGATGGATGAATGGCATGAAGCTTGCGCCAAATTTAAAAATATTCAAATTTCCAAAAATAGAGTAACGAATAGACAAGATCAATCCTCTGTGGCCGTACTGCATAATTTCGACACGAAAGTGTTTACGGAACCGAAAACCTTCGAACTGGTCGACTTCAATGATCACCCCTAACTTCTTTTATTTTATTTTATTTAATATCCTTATGGAATCAAAAACTATCAAGGACAAGAGATTATGACTGCGTGATATAGATTAATTGGACACTAACGCTCAAACAGTATTTGCGAATACCACTACGAGAAATGAAGCTACCTCCTGTACTTTCTTCTGTGTATATCCACCAAAGTGAAAACTCACAAAAAAACCCTTGGTTGTTCAAATGTGCCTCCATCAACGTATACATTTCACTCCCTAAGAAGGTAGGGTCTGCTGGAGTCGAACCAGCGGATTTCCGTCTCAAGTGGGGCAGATGTCAAGGTTACCTACATAAACTCTACTTAGGCCGGCCCGGATGGCATACTACTACACCACCCGACCCCTCGCCCCGATCATTTGATAGCTTTCATTCAGTACTTGGCATGGCAGTACTCAAATAAGGAATTGAGTAAAGCGTGAGCGATAAGCCTTCTGAAGAGTAGTGGTATTCGCAAATGCTGTTTGAGTGAGTGTCCAATTAATCTACATCACGTAGTCATGATCTCTTGTCTTTGATAGTCTTTGACTTCATAAGAATGTTTAAAAAAAGCTTCTGAATAATAACGCCTGTGTAAGCGAGTGAGAAAATTAAGGGTCTATATGTTATCTGTTAACTGTCGTGAAGAGTTGTCTACTCCCGCTTAGATACAGAGTGCTGCGGTAGCCCCAAAAAATAGTGCATTAAATCATTGTAAGTGACAATTTTGATTATAGTAAAATAATATAGCATGAAAAATAAGATATTATAACTGTACAATAATCTACTTTCATTTCTACAGAGGTTGGAAGTTTTCTTTTTCCTATCAAAAAAGCTCGAAAATAGCATTTGATATGGCGTTGGCATTTCCAATTACCTTCACTCTGAAATATTGAAAACAAGAAAAACCGCTGTGGGTCTATGGATCATCACATACATGAACAGTATGTGATCGGTAAAGAAGGAACAGAACCTAAATACAGGAGTCAGCCAGGGGCTATGAATGGTCAGTCTACTTCAAGCTAGGCACTTTAGGTAGTGATCTACGTTTTTTTGTATAGCATTTTTCCCTAAGGAACAGCTCTATATAATTTCTATTATAGACACTAAACCTAATTAAGTCAAATTTTTTGTTCAAAATTTACTGTTAATTTTTACTTTAAATTTTACGACTAATTGCTCTGAGAGAAAATGTTTTACTAACAATAAATTTCATACTTAGTAGCTCCTCCGTTGGCTAGTAACGGCTTAACATCTGTTAGGCATAGTATTAATAAGTTCGAGAGGGTCGCATGGTGTAGTATTATGCCATCCGGGCCGGCCTAAGTAGAGTTTGGGTAGCCTTGACACCTGCCCCACTTGAGACGGAAGACAACTGGTTCGAATCCAGTAGACCCTACCTTCTTAGGGAGTGAAATGTATACGATGATGGAGGTATACTTGAACAACCAAAGGTTTTTTGAGAACTTTCCCTATGGTGGATATTCACGGAAGAGAAGTACAGGAGGTAACTTCATTTATCGTAGTGGTACTCGCAAATGCTGTTTGAGCGTGAGTGTCCGATTAATCTAAATCACGTACTCATGATCTCTTGTCCTTGTTAGTCTTTGACTCCATAAGGACGATAAAAAAAAATAAAAAAATTAAAAAATTAAAAAATAAGTTCGAGAAGCTGTTCCAACGTTTCATAATCCCAGGTCACTCTCCCAATCCAACGAAGCTCAACTTGCGACCGCTGTTTTCCATTATGAAGATTCGGATTATTGAACTGCACAAACCGTTTCAAAATGTTCCATACATATTCTATCGGTTTTAGGTCGGAAGATCAAGGTGGTTGTTGCCGGATCAATTGATGTTGGTTTGCAACAGAGCAAGTCCTACGTAAAATCAGTTTTATGTAAAATCTACGATGTAAAGGGAATTATCTTACACGTTTATATACATCAATATGAGATTCCAGCAGGTTCTTCTCGAATTCTCCTGATATCAAGTTACTCCTTCTCAACTGATCTTCCATCTTCTATGTCAATCATAATTGTTCTGTCTATTTCTATTTAGTTATAAATTGTGACGGATTGGTATAAAATATCTTAAGAAAAGTGTATAACTAGCAAATCAATAATGTATTCAGACTGAAGATCTATCTAAGACGTGTCCTCTACATATGTACATGTTATTCTCCTGATTCAACCCCCCTTTTACCTGTCTAGTTTCTCAATCTGAATGTTCCTTAATGATGATCTACATTCATGTAACCAACAGTCTTGTAGATTATCAGAGATCCCAGGCTCCTGCCATGCTAGTGTGTATAGAGTTTGTTGCCCCACTTCTTATAATCCCATACCCCTACTTGCATCAGGCCTTAGCCCTGTCATATAATTAGTTGCATATCGGTTTTGGCGTGGCCAAAACATACTTTAGGGATTCACCCTGTAACAAAGGTCACTCGATCGGAGTGATGTTCCTCTCGTGAAGCTTCGTTTACGGTGATCTCTAAGTTAGGTTTGGTTGACGTGTTTCATGAGATTTAGATTGAGAACTCATCTTTCAAAATGTATTTTTAGGGAAAATTGGACTTTGTAGTAACTTGATTGTTAACTCACCGTTATACCCCAAAGTAAAAATAAAAATTATGTCTTCTATTAATGTTCAGGATGAATGAAGGTCTTGATTTGTGATGTTCAAACTGATGAAGCTTCCACGATGTAGAAATAGATAATTGTGATGTTAAGAGACAAGGGAGGTTACGAAATTGGGATTGTAAAGATGCTACAAAATGGGGGAAAGGATATATTTCCTGTAGCGAATTCATGCCTACTTCATGCTGTGGATCCCATAACCTGTAAAGGATTATGTAATAGATGATCATATCACGTGATATTCTTAGAATTTTGTATAGTAGACGCGATCAATTTATTGTGAAGATGGATACGATAGAGGGAGAAGGAGGAGAGAAGCAAGCAAATTAGATTATCCCTCCACAACGTAACGACTCGGTGTAAATAGATACTTTAAAACTAAGCTTTAATCCCATGAGCAGAATACATAATGCCTAAGGCCTTCAAAACGTAGGGGTAGACCCCTGAAACGAACTCTTTTATTCTTTCCCCTGGCGATTCCTCATTTACCCATCCATACCGTACCTTTGGGGGATTGTACATGTACAGAGACTCAAGGTAAATGGACGTACATGTACACTTCTCCTGATATTCTCCACCAGCGCGCTACAAGTACTTCCATTTACCCATGTCACCCTGTATGTTACCCATGATGATTTTGCTGGGGCTGCGCCTCGCTTACGTACCGAACAAAAATGGCATATTTGGATAGGAAAGTGAACATAATTTGAGCACTTCATTTGATATCCTCTCACCTTCAATACTGCCTGAACCTTCGATTATATACTTCGAATCAGTGACCGATATGATTCTGCATCTATTTTGAACCATATCTCTCTAAATACTCCCCATAACCCATACATACCACCTTTCGAGGCCTCTGGATACTCACTAAGTAAGAAAAGGCAATCACAGGCGCGATAATTCAATAAGGGACAAGTGGCCGAATACTGTTAATATTCTCAGTGAAGAAGATCTAACTATAGTGTCTCAACAAATATATATATAACCTAGCTTACCTAAGTGAGATCTACATCAACTTAGAGGGGTATGGATATGGGCTATAAAGATCCTTATCATCTTACCAGGATTTAGGGATCGGCGCAGCCCGTAACACTAAGTTGTCGTTTAATCACACCCTAGAGATGTTCGATTGGGTTGAGATGTGGTGATTGAGAAGGCTAACTCATAGTCGTGATACTCTTACAAAACAGCTAGTATCTTGTTTGTCTAGAACTATGTTTGGCGTCATTGTCTTGCTTAAAAATCACATTATATCTCAAAGACGATCCAGACTGGCTAGCGAGTTAATCTAGAGTTGGCACAAAAAAATATCGAATATATTAACTAATCGCTCCGAGTTCATTTTACCAATTATATGCTCAATGCCACTCAAACCAAACCAAGTCATGCAACCCCAGATCAAAATACTCTCGCCCTCAAATATGATGGTCTCATTCACAAATTGACAACAAAAATTCATCGGATCCGCTAACCAGGCATGCTTTGTGCCGTAACTATTCATTCTATTGATCTTGGTCTCATCAGACCAGATCACTCTTTTCCATTCATCGATAGTCCAATCCTTGTGGACCAATGCTTAATTTAAAAGAGCTTTTCGATGAGCCGGTGTGAGACTTGGCTTCTGCTTTTTAACTGCTCTCAACCTTTGCTCTTTAAAAGCATCCCGAAATGTTTTTCAAATTCTTCGACATCTTTGTGTTAAAACACTTCATTTTCTATGGGATTCGGCTTGTTTGATTGCTGTAAATAACTAACTAAAATTACTGTTGAATAAGGAAGTTATGAGTAGCATGACATGTGTTAGGGTTTCAGGGTGTTTCGCTTATTATATTGGATGTGTGTTTAAGTGAACACTATTATTTCATCTTCACCCGTGTTTTAGTTTCATTCCGTTACATATCATAATTGTTACAGAAGTATTGTAAGCACTTACTACTGTTTTGAAGATGAGGATACTGTTTAGCATTATCTCAAGATGTATTATGCTATAGTTAGATATAACATAGATTTATTTCAATAGCTTTCTGGTGAGGAGATTCTCTGATAACAACTTAGATAAATAAGAAGTTCTCTTGCAAGAAAAAGGGAGCAGCGACGACGAAATCGAGAACTAGAAACTAGAACTTGAAGCTCACTAAAGATTAGACAATTTGGCTTTACTTTTATTCAATTCTCTCTTTGTTAATATCTCTTCTC
>JAHYSP010001310.1:42347-54554 GCA_019455505.1 Pleochaeta shiraiana
ATTATACATTTCACTCCCTAAGAAGGTAGGGTCTACTGGATTCGAACCAGTGGTTTTCCGTCTCAAGTGGGGCAGGTGTCAAGGCTACCCAAACTCTACTCAGAAGGCCAGCCCGGATGGCATACCACTACACCATCCGACCCTGCATAAACATTAAATGATTAAAAAAAAAATCTATACCAAAATAGGACCTAGCGCCAGGGAATAGTTAAAGATGAGGTCGGAAAACTTGAAACAACCAGTATGGTGATCTTGTTGGGTACCTACAAGACATGGAGAATGAGTAGGTCCAAAACACCATACGTTTCCATTTCTAACATAAATTTAATGCCGTCACTACTCAGTCTAATTATTTTGGTTTTGTCTGAGCGGATGATTCTTTTCCAGTCGTTGAGACAAATCTTTGTAATCTGTAGCCAATTTCAATCGAACTGCCTATTGTGATTTTGACAGCTTTGGTATTTTCACCTTCTTTTGTGCTCTTAGATCTTTTTCTCATAGATCCAGCCTCATGATAGCAACAGAAACTTTATCCTCTCTTTCCATACTGATCGTTCTCATATCCTCAAGTGCTGTTTGGTGACACCATTGCCTATCAAACGAGCAGGAGCCGGCTTATCTTGAGGCTTTAACGTTCGAGGCCATCCCCTCACAGACAATTTCATTTCATTCGTATCTAAAATTCAATAATTTGCAAACATAGTTCTAGCGCAATTCAATAATTTTGCAATTTCTAGTTTTTCCCTTCGTTTAGTAATGCAGCCATGAAAGATACTTGATCTTAATAAAACTTTCTCGGTGTGAGAAAAAAATTGAAAATTTTTTCGGGTAAGATTGTATAAGACGTGTATAGACATGCATCGATACTTGTACGTACCATATCAATAAAGCTTCCAGCCATTTTGAACTTACGATAGAAGCTAAAAGAGATTCTATCTTGAGGTGAAATAACAGGCTCAAAAATGCCGAATGCATCTTAAATGCGAAGATCACAGTAAAATGTGTAAAATGTCATTATTTTAACTGATAAAAGTATCAAGGCTGCAGATAGTTGAATCATATTTTCTATGAATTTAGATTTATTGATTTCCAATGTATTATTGTCATGTTAGTCACAAGTACAGAATGTGATCGGTAAAGAAGGAACAGAACCTAAATTCAGGGGTCAGACGGGGGCTATGAATAGTCAGTCTATTTCAAGCTAGACATATTTGGTAGTGATCTACGTTTTTTTTTGAATGAAGATATTTCGTAAAAAGAAGGTACAACAACTCTATTTATTTTCTATTATAGATATTGAACATAATTAAGTCGGATTTTTTGTTGAAAATTTACCATGAATTTTTACTGTAAATTTTATGATTGATTGTTCTGAAAGAGAAATGTTTTATTAACAAAAATTTCCATACTTAGTAGCCCCTTCATTGGCATCAATATCGGCTTAGCATCTGTATGACAAAGTATTAATAAGTTCGTGAAGCTGTTCTAACGTTACAGAATCCCAGGCCTCTGTCCCAATCCAGCGAAGCTCATCTTGCAAGCGTTGATTTCCATCAACAAGATTTCAAGATTAGGATTGTTGAACTGAATGAACCGTTTCATTATACTCTATACATATTCTATCGGATTTAGGTCGGAAGATCAGGGTGGACAATCGATCGGAGTGATGATCCTCTCGTGAAGCTCCGTTGATGGTGATCTCTAGTTAGGCTTGGTCGACGTGTTTCATGAGATTTAGATTGAGAACTCGTATTTCAAAATAAATTTTCAGGGAAATTTTGACTTTATAGTAACTTGATTGTAGACTAACCGTTGTACCCTAAAGTGAAAATAGAATTTATGTTTTCGAATAATGTTCTGGATGAATCGAGGTCTGGAATTGTGATGTTAAAATTGATGAAGTTTTCACGACGTAGAAACAGATAATTGTGATGTTAAGGGGCAAAGGAGGTTACGAAGTTGGGATTGTAGAGGTAGTTAAATATGGATATGATATATGCCTATTAGCCATGGGTGGCTTGTTAGTCTGGTGGTTTTGTATTTCATTTTGAACTGTTTTTTCTGGTGACCTACACAGGGGCGATGATACCTGTAGCACTGTTTCAAATCGACTATGTTATAGTTAAATTCTATTGTTTGTGAACGCTTGGTTTTTGACAGTTGCGCATGTGGGGCGATATATGTGGCGTACGGCTAGCCATAAGACCGTAGACAGGATGGAGCACTGTTCAGTTGTGATGCTCGGGGTCGAGCTATTTTTGCCCCTCAGAGTAATTAAATATGGATATAAGATTCTCCTATTTGCCCTGGGTGGCTTGTTAGTCTAGTGGTCTTGTGTTTTATTTTGAACTGAATTTTCTGATGTAAGGAAGTGCGGTGAGACAAAATATTTCTTGTAACTAATTACTGCCCAACATGCCTAAGGCATTCAAAACGTAGGGGTAGACCGATTAAACTAAATCTTTTATTCTTTTCTCTAGGGATTTCAAAATTACCCATTCCATACCGTATATCAAAAGTAGTGGTAGCATCTGTTAAGATTATGATAAGCACAGTGAATGAATGGGTCTTATCAAATGGTAAAGATCCGTCTCATTCAGGTTTCTGCATTCGTAAACTATACCCATATATGGTGTAAGATATTTATTTGTAGATGTATGGCTCTAATTACTAAGGCCTGAATCTTGCCCTAGGACTAATCACATTAATAACGAAATTGCGGCACATATAGGTGGCAAACCCTAGGGAAAATTAAGGTATGTATCTTATGTTACAGCCCCTTTACTCCAAGTAGCTTAGAATCTTCACAATTTGCTCTTTGGAATTCGTTAACGCGATTAAAATGAGTTTTAAGTCCCGGTTGAAGTCGTGTAAATCGATGTATCCAGAGCTTCCCAGCCCATGTTCTTCCTCTTCATTTTGAGATATTACTCATTAGATCATCCACACCAGCCAGCCGATGCGCGAATCCTCTGAAGTCCGTACCAAGTGTGTATTTAACAATAACTTCTTCCTTAAAATTGGTCAATTTATGACAATAGGCTCTGATAACGAGTGGAGATATTCATTCATTCATTCATTCTGTCACATAATGTCGTCTTGGGTATGTATATTGTTGATTCTAGTCGCTGTTCGAAAGATAAATGGTTTAAGTTTCGAATAGCCTTCATAACAAGAGTAATTCGTGCTTCTTAGGTTCGAACTTCAATGGTTAGTTTTCGAGAAATCGCGTTCCAGAAGTTAGCATGTATGTAAATGTGGAAAAAAGTCCCCGGCCAGGTAATTATCTAAATTTAAAGCCTTCCAAAAAATATTTATCTTACATCTTTTTACTCTAGCGTCACGTCTAGGCTGAATGCTGTGTGCCACACAACTATTTAGATTAAATTCAGACCTTTATAACAAAATTTCTTTGTAAAATTCGTGTGCTCATCTTTTTCCTCAATTTGCCGTTTACATGACTGTCGTTAAGCTCTTTCACCTTCAGAACTTTCTACTGCCTCAAACACGACACTTAGTGCTTCCTTGTACCAAGCACTTTTCATGGATTAAAAGGGAATAAACTAGATCATTTCCGTCCACTACTGATGTTAGAAGATGTTAGGTAGTTCCGACGGATCTTATTGAATGTTCGAACCTACTCAGCCCACTGGATTCGTTATATCCCAGTCCAGTTACGGCGATCGATCTCATAAGCATGATATTGCTTCATTGGCCAACACTACAACACAGAGAGGTTGAAGTAGGTGATTATTGTGGTGGTAGGAAAAGCAAACCAATATTATATTCTATACCAATGATAATAATATCACCAGTGTTACAGACACAAATTTGGCCTGATGACATTCAATTGATTGATCAATTATGCTAAGAAAATTTGTTCTATGGCTGGCTACCAACAGCAACTGCTAATTATATACAACCATTGGTTCGAACGTGAGCCGTAATTCCAAGATCTGATTGTTGTTATTCATATTCCATCGGATTATTTGATTCATTCGTAGTGTACGTCATTTTAAATACATTCGTGACCAATAGAACAGGGTCCAGAAGACGATGTAGCTTGGAGCGATGCGACTTTAACCTTTCTATTTATCTCCCGAGCCATTTACTTCAACGGAGCTGGTATCACATAGTACCCAGTAGCTGTTGAGAGGGTTTCACATTGAAATAGAGCCGTCTCCTCAGCGCACGATAAAATTTGAAGTGATGTATTCGCATCAGAAAATGATTGAGCTACCCTAAGTCGATTACTAAGTGTGGACTTGATTAAGTTAATGTTAAAGACAGCAACACTTCTTATAAATTAAATTCGTTGTTATGGAGTTCTAATACGGCTCCGTGAATATTATTTTCATTTTGAATACAGTTTGAAGTATTTTGTAGCCAATGTTGAAAATATACAGAAAAGTTAAGTGATTAATAGGGTTTGTGTTCGGTTAGCCCATACGCGACGTTAGTACATTCCTCTATGAATAAGATGTGTGCCGTGACAAAGGAAGCTTAGACATCCGTATTTGGATTTAATTTACGTTTTAACTTGCAAATAATTCCTCGCATTTGGAAATGCAAGCGAATAATTGGTAATTTTAAAGTTGCGATCCAAACATTTTCATCTTTGCAAATTCATGATTCATGGAGTATAAAGTTAAGACCACATGGCAACTGGATTCACCCTTCAGCCGATATACTTGGTATGTAGGTTACAACCAAGTACTTGTGCTCTATTTTATAATGACAAGATCAACCAATTCTCATAGGCCAGATATCAAACTTGAACATCAAAATACCATAGTCGAGTTATTGTGTAAGTAAGTTTCTCAGATATCATCATTTAATGATTAGCATTCGCTAAGATTCTCTTGTAAAGCTTACTTTACCCTATAGGAAAACACCGTCACAATCATGTAATTCCCTCTAAGGGAAAGAGAAGCAAAAAACGGGACAAAAAGTCAAAGTTCGACACAGGAGTAGATATTCCAAATTCCAAAGTTAACATTCCCCCTAAACCTGAAATATCCTCACATATTGTTATTGGTCTCAATGCTGTCTTGCGCAGTCTAGAATCTCTCTCACAAATTTCCAAAAAAAAATTACAGAAATCTGAGAAAAACTTTGAATCTAATAATGATGATGCGGAAGAAGGCGAAGATGAGTTTTCAACTTTGAGGATAAAAAAAGGAAATGAACCTTGTTCAAGACATTTTGCAGCTGTCTTCATAGTTTCTTCGTCACAACCGCCGATTATTGAAGAGATTTTACCACAGCTAGTCGTAACAGCATCTATGGCCTATCCTGAACTACCGGGGACTAGAATTATACAACTTCCAAGCAATTGTAGTTCTCAGCTATCTGAATCCATTGCTTTGCCTTGCATCTCTGTCTTTGGAATCCTTGATGGCGCACCATTTTCCAAGGGCCTTGTAGATTATATCAGACAGTATATTCCAGAGGTTCAAATTCCATGGCTACAAGAGACTAAAATTCCATCTTACCTACCCGTTAAAGTAAATGCTCTTGAGACAATAGCACCAATTACTACTAAGCGTCCAAAAAAATAAGTGAAGTTATTGGCTATTAGCAAAGTGGTCATTCGATGGATAATGTTTTCAGTCAATTCTAAATAAAATTTCATACCAAAATTTTTTTAACATCCGCATTCTAACTTTACATATTGTTATTCGTATTATCTACTGGATACTTTCATTTATTTTTCTTTTAAAAAAGATAAATATGAAATCTATTCCTTTCTGGATACGCCAACTAAACTTCCAGTCTGATTTTTCAAATAACATGTTTGATAAGCGAGCCGTCACCCCTAACAAGATTGTGATCATTAACAAGATGATACAATTTTGATAAGCAACACAGACTTTTTAGAACCTTCGCTGTTTTCTGAATCTTCAATTTCTTCACGAGTACGAGAGTTATGCCCAGTATTGCTACAGCGCCTACAGTGTCGCTCTGTACGCGCCCTCTTTCTAGGCTTCTTATCCTATTTCTGTCTACTAGCCTCGTCTGTAGCAACTAAATCAGTCATCACGCCTACAGTAAGCATTTATTCATTTTGAATGTGTTTACCTATGCGACTTCTACGCTTTGTTGCTGTCTTAACTGCCCGAAGAATGCTACTCATTTCCCTTCGCAGGAATACCATATCATACATCACCTGTGTCGAGCCTTTAACGAGTTTTCTGATAAACTAGATGATTAAATTCGACGAGCAGCCCTAATTTCATCGAATCATTATCGCGAATAAGCGTTGATTGGGCCTCTACCATTCGTGCGCTACTTGATGTTTGGGACTATCAGGGGAAGTCTTCGAATACAATTAGTGTTGGCGTGCGAAACTTGATAGTTAGCTTTGATAGTACAGCTTCTAGCTCTTGTTGGATGAGGCCAGCACCTCGGAAGCTTGCTCAGATATTCTCCTACGTGATTGACTTGTCTTTAAGCAATTTAGAAGGTTTCGAGGTAGGCTTCTTTGGCGATGTGGTTGGTATAGTTGTGTGCTAAGCCTGATACATCATCTATGTAAGCTCTCTCTAAGGGCGAAAAGTAATCTACATTAAGTGGCTTTAGCAAGTATAATGAATGAGCAGGCATGCGGAGAGCGATAATATTCTTCTTGCAGATTTTGTCGGATTAAAATAAATGGTGATTTTCGTGGCCAACGATGACGAGAATACGGTATGCTCCCCCCTTACGTGCTTAAGTTTGCTTGATAGTTATTTAATCTCGCGATACCAAGGTTTTTTTTGTCCAGCCAATACAAGTGAGCCTTATAACTCAGTCACGAGGTATTGAATTATCCATATACCAGGAAGACATGTGAGCCTTGCCCGCAATTATGATGAATGTTGTTATCGCCCAACCTGTCGGATAGGTGTAAATAATTACTCTAACCCATCCACGAGTACCTGCATAGACAATTTTTAATTTTTCGCGTCTTCCTCCGCTCGTTCTAAGCATTTGAGATGAGATGACATCCATCTTAAAACCTGTTTCAGTGAAGTTGTAGATCTCTTCATCATAAATACCATATTTCTCCTTGAAGAACTGGACAATCACAAACTATTGACTAGTAACTCGTGTATCCTCGGCTACAGATCGCTGACGATTTTAGCGGCGCCACTACACTTTGTTTTTAGACCAGAGATACGCTCGATGAATTTGACAACCTATTCCTTATATAAAACTCCTACGCTACATTTTTAGAAGCACAGTATTCGCTATTTCTTCAACTTTGTTCAGAAAGGCCCAGATCTTTGAGTCATAGTTAAGTATATGTTTAATAATCAAAATTCTAGGAAACATCGTAAGCTTGAATGAATTTACATATCTACTTTGTACCACAGGCTCATCTTGTTCCTCTTGCTACACTTCTCTATCAGATCATTTTGTTGCGAATCTATCGATTGACACTAGTCACTCAAAGTCCTAATTTTTCAAACTATTTCTACATTTCTATAAGTCCCACAATCGAGAGGAAAGAAAAGATACCGCGCACCAGAAATAAATCAAGTTATTGAATTTAAAGAATCAGAAACATCCTGTGATAAGATAATAACTGCTCCAGTTGCTGGATTTAGACGGCATTACTCACCTAAAATCGAGATAATTCAAAAAATAAGTGGTAGGGAATTGAAAACAGTCTACTTCCATCATCTTCATCATGGCTTGTTAGTACATCAACCATCTGGTCGTAAAACTTGGGAAGAAGCTATGACTAGTGTAGAAGTTCCACAGTGGAGAATAACAGTACTAGAAAAAATTGATTCTCTAAAAGAAAAAGGTAATTAAAATTATTAGTGTTTAACATGGACTAGCAAAAGGTCGAACTCTAATGAAATATCAACGGGGTTTCAAGAAGAAATATTCAGCAGACTTCAGTATTGAAAAGTGGAAATCACAATGTACTGACAAGGGATACAGTTAAGGATTAGGCTTTGGTTATCATGATACTTTTGCCCCAACACCCAGACAAGAACTAGGCAAAATTATGACTGCACTTGTGCATAAATTTAAATGGCACCGATGCCTAACTGACCTTCTAATAGTGTTCTGAATCCTGAACTCAAGATAGATCTTACTGTGGAAATCCTCAAAGGATTAAGAAAGAAGGCAACATTATTCTGCCTCAAAAAGGTTCGTATGTTCTTAAATAAACAGCTGCTCTATTTTACCATAATCCAGAAGCAACCATGGCTAACAATATATGACAAATGTAAATACAAGATAGAGAAAAAGACTTATTCGTGCTCTTACATGTCGATGAGATTCAGGTCATATGGCCTAATATTAATGAAATAGATAGGGTCGGATGGTGTAGTGGTAAGCCATCCGGGCTGACCTTCTAAGTAGAGTTTGGGTAGCCTTGACACCTGCTCCACTTGAGACGGAAGACCACTGGTTCAAATCCAATGGACCCTACCTTCTTAGGGAGTGAAATGTATAATATGATGGAGGTACACTTGAACAACTAAAGGTTTTTTGAGAATTTTCCCTTTGGTGGATACTCACGGAAGAGAAGCACAGGAGGTAACTTCATTTCTCGTAGTGCTATTCAAATCATGTGTTCATGATCTCTTATCCTTGATAGTCTTTGACTCCATAAGGACGATAAACAAAAATATAAACATAAAAAATTAAAGAAATAGATATGCTTATCCACTCTCATCACAAAAAAAAAAACCCAGAATTGGCAAAAATAGATCTATTTCTTGCACTATACATCAAGAAATTAGATTAACAAACGCTACAACTCTCTCAAGAACAATATACTAGAAACTTGCTGGGGGGACTTGGGAGACGTGCATTAGACAACTGCAAATCAGAAAATACACCACTCAAACGCCTGCTAGAGCCTAATAACTTTAAGTATTCTATACAAATAAAAATCGAATGTAATCCAATAATTGGAGCCCTTCATATTTAGTCATTATTACATGTCTAGAACCCTCATTCTCTGTTAACCATCTCACATAATTCCTTGCATACCGTTCGAAAGAGCATCTTCAGGTTTCCTAGTGTGGCTTACGTTACATTCAAAAATAACCAATTAAAAGTATTATGTTTACTACTATGTCGGTCCGTAATACTTACAAAACTTTGAGATTTATGAATGAATTCCAGGGTATAATTCTGGGGCTATGAAGGAGCTAGCAGGGCCTTTTATGCGCCAATTAACAAACACCAAGCATAGATTTTCTGAGGCGCATAAGCAGTTTTATTCTATCGTGTCCGAATATAATGCCAAAAATGGATTTCAAAGAGGATCGACACTAGATTCAGCATCATTCTCTGACTGATATGCATGCATCTTACAGTTTTGTAAGTATCACCGACAGAAATAGAAGATTAAATAAAAATACAGTGCAACAAGCATATGCAGATGCAGATTTTGCCGCTAACCTGTCAGCTAGTAGATCAACATCTTGTATGATAATCAGATTTTCATCTGGAACCATCTATCAGGATGCCAGGAATCTGTCCTGTGTCAGATCAGAATATTCGTAGGAAATTAATCATTCAGAAGAATAAACTTGATTCTTTTTTATCTCATGGCTGAGCTCTAATTATATGAATTTTCACTCCAACCTTAAGGTGATCCAATAAGCTCGATGATGCTCTAAATCTAGTATATGCCAGAAATAGAAAACCATTTTTCCGAAAATAAATCCTCCAACACCAATCCGGATCCAATAAGTGTAGAAAATGGTAGCCCTGCTGATTTCAATGAGTCAATTAGTGTGCATATTCTGTGCCAATTTGTTGGTTTTGTTTGACTTTCCAATTAAAAAATAAATTATTCCCATGCTATTGATTTGGTAGAGGTTGAAAATAAATGGCTCCGAAAATAGGGCTCTAGTGCTATTTCAACGTAACTACCAATCAGAGTTTAACACCATCAGCTTGAAATCAAACCTGCAGTGAGAGGTTATTTTCTGCCACAGTAGCAGAAAACCTAGTTGCTACAGAGACCTGTCACAAACTGCAATGGGTTGTACCACTTGTCGAGAGACTTCAATTATCCAAACGAATAAGTGGCGCAAAAATATAAATATCTATTTTGATAACCGATCAGAAATTTCACTAATCAAAAATAACGATTATCATAAAGTTTCCAGACATGTGGCTTTTCGAAATTTCTGCTGCCGGGAACAGTTTTAGACAGGCCAAATTTTAGTCATATTTATTGAGTCCGAAAGGCAATAGCTGGTTACTTTGACCAAAGTCAGATCAACAGCTCCTATCAATTAAGCACCACATTAACAAAAGTCTTATAAAACCAGCCAATTACAAGAAAAATAGCGTTTAAAAACAGGTCAAGTGATATGATATAGACCAATGAGTCCATATTGATGTCACGTGAAGAACTATTCATTTTATTATCCCCTCAGCATCAAATCATTGCTTATAACAAGAAGTTTCAATCTGCTGATATAAAACTGGAATGGATATTTACATAATCATAGTCAAACATCTCCATACAAAGCTTACGTCTAAACTAAATCTTACCAAGCCCCAATACCATAACAGGTCATGAGCCTGGGCACTTAAAAAAACAAAAAAAAAAAAAATTAAGTAGCGACAAGAATCAAGTCATCATGGTGAAACTGATTCCATCTCTCGGTGGTATGACACCCTTTAAGCTAAACTTGCTAAGTGTGACCTCTATAGTCACTAAATACATAACTATTAAGATGTCGATCCAGCAAACAGGCCATAGGATTCGAAGAAAATGTAAGACAAATCTAATGAAACGTGAGCTAATATCTAGAAAAAATATCGACGGGAAATTTTAACTCGGAAAAATAAAAAAATGGAGGGAATTTCCCCATATCAAACTCATACAGATCTGTCTTCTGACTGTGACTAAATCTCTATTTCTGTCAGGCACAGAAGACAAATAGGAGTCTAAAATGTTTAAAAAGAATCTTCAAAATGCATAGGCGCAACCGACGGCCCAAATCTACTGCTGGAATTTTCGAACTCCCGAAATTTGTAGGTGACTACTTAAACTTATGACATACTACCTGGGACCTATTATCTACCTCTACTCCTAAATCAACAGCTTTGATCTGCTGGGCATCTGAAAAATACCTATTTAAATTGCCAGAGCCAAAATATCTGAGGTTGAAGTACTTCAAACTTATCGCCACTCTTTTCCATGTCAGTCAAAAATTGTACATGTACAATGGTTTTTGATGAGGGCAGTAACAAAAGTTTAATCTTCACGAACCAAAAAAAAAAGATATTAAAGGAGGATTAAAATATTTGTCGCAAAAATATTGACCCCAGCAAAACTCGCCCACCAAGTAGGCTTTGGCTAA
Source organism: Pleochaeta shiraiana (assembly GCA_019455505.1). Lineage (NCBI taxonomy): Eukaryota > Fungi > Ascomycota > Leotiomycetes > Helotiales > Erysiphaceae > Pleochaeta > Pleochaeta shiraiana. The sequence continues at coordinate 53,684 of JAHYSP010001310.1, forward strand.
AATTTTATGACCAAGTAAATTAGTCCAGAATAAGTGAACTTGTCACTTGGACGAAAACTGGATTAGTATCATACTAAAATGGTTGGTGACTTGACCATCTGAAGTTTATGGAACATGTATTACTAGGACTTACTATCTCTGTAAATACGAAACAAGAACATCATTTCTAACATAACCAATATAATCATTCTTATTGCCTCATTTACGCTCTAAAGATATTCGGACAAGTTCGCCTGAGCCATATCTGATACTTATGATATATCTAAGTATTCAACTCATCCAATTTATGTATCTCCCGATCTACCTTTAATTATTGACAAGTGTTATCATATTATCTCAACAAATTTTTTTTTACAAGACCAATATCTCTTCAATTCGATGGATATCTCTGCTCTCAACAAGTGGGGTTAATTGAATCCTGATTTATGCTATCTTGCTGGAGCGAAATGTTAACTTAGGTCTAAAATAGAAATAACACCTGATCATAAAACTATAGCGTCAACCATTCTTCTATATAGTGACATAATTCAAGGTAAATTAGCATGCCTTAGCTACAGCTCGATAAATCAGACTATTTTTATAGCTCTATAAGGCTGTATTCAAGATCTTTGAATAAGAGAGACCATGGAGGATGTATAAGCAGAAGCTAAGATTATTTTACAAACTATTCATACAGCCTTATTGTTGTCAACCTATCTGTGATGGAAACCAAGTTGGTAAGACGAAATTTAATTGTTTAAATAACTATGCTAAGAGAAATACTTTATGTCTTCAATGATTAATACTTATACCAAATCTTAGACTAGAGCATTTTACATAATTATAACATCAAATCGTCTTTTTTTTTTTTTTTTTTTTTTTTTTTTTTTTT
>JAHYSP010001310.1:63411-76959 GCA_019455505.1 Pleochaeta shiraiana
GAGGATGGGCAGATAGTTTTGAATTTAAACTTACTATTAAAATAAAAAGTATGACTCTATTTAATATGGAAGCTTAGTGTAGAATAATTAAGTATTATCTTCTCTCTTATTGAATAATACTACGAAGGAAAAAAGCTCGCGTTCCTTTCACGCGACTAGTACGTATCCATTTCCACGATTGCCACGTGATAGTATCACCTTGCACCTATCTCAATGCTAACCGAATTCGGCATAGCTATACATGGGAGACCATGTTACTTATTCTCGATATTCTCAACACTCCCCCATAAGTAACATCTGTTCTTCTATTGCTATTCCATGAAATTAATTTTATTTTGTTCTTCACTAGGCCTAAGAGGTCTTCAAATATCTCAAAAGCTACACGCTGAAGAGGATTTGTCATACCATCTGCAACCATCTCAGTCGTTGGGAGATATGATACCTGTAGGTATCCTTTTCTTGCGAGATCGCGCACGTAATGGTAACAGATGTCTATATGTTTTGATCGTTCATTCAAATGAGGATTTTTCGTTAGTGCAATAGCACACATATTATCTCCGATCATTTGTATCATCTTTGTATCGACACTAATGTATTTTTCACGCTTCAAATCTCTGAGAACCTGAGCAAGCCATTGACCTTTTTTTGTACAGGCTGACAGGGCAATGTAGTCTGCCTCACAACTTGATGTGGATACAGCCTTTTGTTTCTTACTGGACCATGAGATGGGACCTCCGTAAAACATAGTCACACTCCCAGATATACTTTTTCGGGCATACTTGTCGCTTGCCCAATCTGCATCTGAATAAATTACCATATCTTTGTTAGCTCCCCCAGGACCAAAGCGTATTTTTTGCTTAACTGTGGACTTAATGTTGTTGGAACTAGTGTATTCCGCAAACGTGTTCATATGTGGTATGGGAACTCAGGGATAACTGTACCAGCCCTGAGATGTACCATCCTAGCAAATAGAATATTTAGGGAACTCAGAGTACTAATACCTCTGAGATTTACCACTTTAGAAAAAGGAATATTAATCTTAACACAAAAAGAATTGATCTTTATCGAAATTTACTATAATATTTATCTTCCATCCCTTCGTGATTTATAGTCATAACAGACTATTACTCCAAATCCCTGCAACAAAATATCAAATATATCGTAGAAGATTCTTTAGTGCGTGGCCATGATATTTAGACGGATCGCTCATGAATTGGCTTAATTTTCCAAGTGCAAATGCAATATCAGGATGTATAATGATCATAGCATAAAGGAGACTACCTATTATCTGTTGGTATTCAGATATGTTTATCCGTTCGTCCGTTTCATCCGTAGGGCGAAAGGATTCGTAGTCAGCGACAGGTATCCTTCTAGGCTTATGTTTTTCTACTGTGATTCCAAATCTGTCTAGAACGATAGTGAGATATTGTTCTTGGTCAATATATAAGCTTTGATTTGGTCGATCACGAATGATTCTGGCGTCGAGAAACTTCTTCACCTCCCCCAGATTCTTGGCCTTGAATCTCGTTGAGAGAAACTCAAAATTTTTTTTTTTATTTAGCTCTTGACTTTGCAGCAGCTGCTATATCGTCCACACAGACTAACAACATGACATCAGTGGTATGATTCACAAAACAACAAGGTTCAGCTGGACACTGCTCAAATCCCCATTTTATCAATTCGGATTTAATTAACTCATGCCAGTCTCTTGCTGCTTGTTTTAGTCCGTAAAAGCTGTGCAGAGCCTTTAGAACACATCCCTATCGTACATTAACACCAGGTGGAGGTTGAAAGAAAATGTCTTCTTTAAGTTCAGATTCAATGAATGCATTTTTAATGTTAAAATGCCAACATTCAAGATTTTCTATTGCAGTAATACCCAAAAACAATCTTAACGTATCCATTCTTACTGTGGGGGCAAAAGTCTCATCGTAGTCCAAGCCATGTTTTTGACTAAACCCTCTGGCCACAAGTCTAGCTTTAAGGCGCTCAAGCATCCCATCAGGTAGTGTCTTAACAGTGAACACCCACTTCATTGAAATAATATTGGCATTAGTTGGTGGCAGAACCTCTTTCCAAGTCTTGTTTTCTTTGAGTGATCTTATTTCATCTTGGATTGCTTCCTGCCATTCTTGTGCATAGAAAGGGTCGCGAATTGCATCGAGGTATGATCTAGGTATCCTGATGTTGCTCACTTCATTGGAAGGGAAAACTATCTCGTCATAAGGTTCAATTTTATGTTCGAGATTATAAAGGGCTATTAAAGCTTTTATTAACTTTTGGAACCACTCTTGTTCGCTAGCAGATGATGGTGATCTTTTGCGTTTTGAACGAGTGAAATATCTAGGAGATTCTTTTAAAATCTTTTTGTTACGATTACTTTTGTCGATAGATGATGATCTCCTTTTACGTTTAGATCTACTTAGATGTTGGGATTTCTTAACACTTGTAGTTATCGGTGATAATTTAGGAGACGGTATTGGTGACGGAATGAGTATCGTTTCGGGGATAGTATTTTCAAAATTTGAATCGCTCACAATACTTTCTTTTGAGGTTTCAATTACGGATCCTTCTTTAGGATCTACTGTAGATAATTTTTGGACTTGTTGATCATTGGCTTGTGAATCTTTTGGAGAGACAGGAGTTGATAATTCAAAACTATCTTCATCATTAACTTGATGACTTGCAGAGTTTTCTGTTTCGTTTGATTGAGGTGTTGGCGTAGGAAATGAATCCTGAATAATCGATTCATTGTCTGGAGGCGCTGTTGTTGGTAAATCTGGAATAATTAAAGTTGATGTTGGTGGTGATTCATAAAACTTAGTGATACTTTTTTTAGGACGCCCTCGAGGTCTACGGTCAGGCATTATATTCGCTGTTTCCTGAGCTCCAGAAGCACAGTTTCTTAATCTCAGGTTAATAGAGCCTTCCTTCACTTTTTCATCAACGAGAACTCTACTAGACCTAAATGTAAAACCTAGCTCAGGGGAGTACAATTTAAGTTGTTTTGTTAAGGTATAACCAACGAAGACCCCAGCTCTACCAGTACTTACAAGCTTTTCATGCCGCTGACCAGCTGGGATAGTTTTGGGATTTATGTAAGAATAACATTTACTTCCCCATACTTTTATATGGTCGATTGACGGATTTGCTCCAGTCCAAACCGCCTCTGGTCAAGTAGTTTTACCTTCAATTTCCGGTCCAGACTCAGTACGATTTCTTAAATATGCATCGGCAGTTACAGCTTCATCCCAGAACTCTAGTGGCAGTCAAGCATCTTTTAGCATAGCTCGCATATTAGTCTCGGTGGTTCTGATGTTGCGCTCGGCAGGACCATTTTGATATGAAGAAGCCGCGGGTTGTAAACTGAGGCTCTACTCCCTGATCAACTCTCCAACCTTCGATTGTCTGGACGAGTTCTGGTGCACTGTCAGATCTCACTGCTTTGATTTTAGTTTCAGCTTGGGGCTCTACAGCCTTTTTCCAATCCTCAAGAGCCTTTTTGGCTTCACTCTTCGCTTTCAGAACAATAATCCAGTTTTTACGTGTAAAACTATCAATGATGAGAAGGAAGTTCTTATTGCCTTGGAGTGATAACGGAAAGGGACCAGCGATATCAAGCTGAGTCAGAGCAAGCTTGTACATCTTATGATCCGCAAGGACCTTAGGGATACTGTTTTTCATTTTTGTTGTGGCACACACTTCGCATATCTCTAGATCATTTGGAACTTTAATTGGCTTGTCAAGCGTTGTAACTGTGTGCAGTTTAGCAATCTTCTTTGGTTCAAGATGTGCAAATATTCTGTGATATAGGAGATATCGTTCTTTATCTGATAGACTTAAACTTTCAGGAATATTTTCTTGTTTACCAAAGTATCTGATGTCATCGACACTAAGAAATGCAATTTCGTTTCTGTGGCTTGAAACATGATTGAAAACATAGAGGCCATTTATCATTTTGGCTATGATCATTACTTTCCCGTTTAACTTAAAATACATAGAATTAGAATCGAATTAACCTTGAAGACCCGCTTCACACAAGAGTCTAGCAGATAGTAAATTCGTCCCCAAATTAGGTACAGACAAAACATTCGAAAGAAGAGTAGAAGACCCATCAGTACATTTCAGTTTGACTGTTCTCTTTTTTTCCGAATAGAGAGACCCCCTTCCGACTTGAATCTATTTACGTTTGATCGAAGTTATCTACCTGAAGAGAGAAATATTGTCAGACATATGAGAGGAGGCACCAGTGTCTGCTGGCCAAGAGGAGAGGGCAGCCTTAATGATATCTTCCTTCGAGAGATTACATACTTGTTCAACGTCATCCTCATCAGTAGTCAAGTCGGAGCTGTCTTCAGAGGAATAGATTACGTTAAGTCCATAGCCTCGTTTAGATTTACTCTTCCATTTTTGTTTTTGGTTCATTTTATTTTCAGAGCTTGACAATTTTTTCTGCTCACGGAGATGTTTACTAAATAATTTACCCGCAAGTCTGACGTGACCACAAAATATTAACACATGTTTTTCATGACAGAGGTGACATATCTTAGATAATCTGTCATCAGAATCACTTTCTAAAGGATCACGAGATTTGGTGACTTTGTTATTAGGTTTGGCCAAGTGGGCTTTTTCATTGTCTTCATCACGAATTTACATCTCATTTTCGATTAACATCTATCTTTTCGTCAACAGAGAGGTGTGAAAGTGCGATGAAGGTGCGGGTAAGTGGCCTAAAAGATCTAGGAAGTGATTGTGACAAGAAAAGAAACAATGCCTGATCTGGGTAAGTCGACTGAAGGTTTCTATCGGCAGCAATAAGCTTGCTTCCATATCCCCTTAAAATTGTCCAAGCGTCAAAAACTCTCTTTTTTTCATCGAACTGAAAATTTTGTATCTTTGTCATATACTGTGACGCGGTAGACTTGCTCGATTTTTGGTATTTCGTTTTCAAGAATTCCCAAAAGCCTTTCACGTCCCCATTAAATTCCCCTCTCGTTGCCTTATCATCATCTCCAAGCGACATACTAATGACGTAAAACGCCTTTGCCTGATCACGCAAATACTATTTCTTTGCCTCAAGGTTGTAGACTCCACCCAGTGCATTGAATTGATTTCTGAGTTTGTCTAGATCTGGAGAGTTTTTTGCTTTTCCTTTTCTGTTATCACTTGAAGCCGAAGCTGACCCTTCTTGGGAACTATCGGCTTCTAGGTTTCGGGTCCAAGCAAAATCCTTCAACGATAGCTCAACAACGTAGAAAATTTCTTTTGCGCTGAGTTTAAAACTCATATCTTGAAACCAAGCTTCATGATTTTCGCGTGTAAGAAAAAGTATTCCATTGGGATTATCATAATTCCCCATCTTTGACTATTTCGATCTTTCAAAACCTAAATTCACGCACCGCAAACACTCCCGTTGTTTCTTCCGAGCCCTTTCAAGTCGTAACAATACTTTCAATTCTTTTCTGCTTTATCTAACACAGATAAGCCCTACCAGTTTATTAATACTCCTTTTGCTCCCAGCGAAAACTTTGAGACGTGACTTGTAGCGTAAATTTCTTAAAAGATTAATAGTAATACAATTTTTTTTTATTCTTTTAACACTGGCGACCGGGCTCATAACCTATTAGAATAAAAAGTATTACTCTTTTTAATGTGGAAGCTTAGTGTAGAATAGTTATGTATTATCTTCTCTCTTATTGAATAATACTACGAAGGAAAAAAGCTCGCGATCCTTTCACGCGACTAGTACGTATCCATTTCCACGATTGCCACGTGATAGTATCACCTTGCACCTATCTCAATGCTAACCGAATTCGGCATAGCTATACATGGGAGACCATGTTACTTATTCTCGAAATTCTCAACACTTACTATCTTTTATGACTTCTGTAGCAAGGCACGAATTTCACATGACTTATATTCAACTTATTTTTCCATTATGGTACTAGATGATGCTATCGACTACTTTGATGACTCGATCAGTAAATAAGGATTTTCTTTCGAATCCATGTGCTCTATGGTCAAGTCTCATTTCGAAACAGATGAACATGAGCAAGGATTGATGACCTTATAGAATTCAACGTGACTTAAATTAATTGTCAAACAAAATGAAGAAAATTAATTGTCATACTTTTTTGAAATTCTTTTAAAAAGGATGAGAGATACTCAAAGGGGCCATTCCCACGAGTTTAGGACAGAGAAATGTTAACGAGACAAAATAATTAATACCTGCAACGATATAGAAACTTATGTATACGCATACCTCAAACCATCTCCTACAATAGAAGGAATATTCAGTGAAATTCGATTCTGTATAATTGCATTTAAAAGAGTTCGTGACAACAACCGGCCATCGTTTAACCAAAATTTTTATATAGACCGTGTTTATCGGAACAAATCAAAAATCTAAACCTCAATCCTCAAAAAAATCTTCCAGGAAAAGATGTTTCTTTTGTCACAAACAGGAATTTCGGTCAAACAATTATTCTGATGAAGAAAGAAGCCACGCTACACGTTGATTTAAACAAAGTTTCCAATAACCAATTAATAAAAACATTTATAAACGTGTTCACCAACTTATATCTGAATATGAAACTTTTGAACAAGAAAACTATAGTCCGGAAACCAATGAACATGACAGTAATGGAGAGGATTTACAGAGCGGACTTGAAGCATCAATTAACAATGATGAACTCTTAGATGATGACGCAAATGAACTTATTGAATCGACTAATTATAGCGATGCTTTTATAACAAAATTTGAATATATCAATTTTCATTAAATAATCACAAAATCAAATAACAAATCCACCTATCACCTAATTACTAAATCTAGTTCAAATTCTCCCAGTAAAGATTCTTTCACATATAAAACTGGAAACAAATAAACATATTATAATTTTTACGGCATAATGATAGAGGTGCTTCAAATTGGTCAACAGTAGGATATGGATTGTATAGAGCTTACCAAGCAACTAGTAAAAAAGTTTCTATCGATACTTCCAATGCTGGCGCTTTCAATATTCAATTTGATATAGGGTCAACTTCTTCTCTCGGTTCAATTAACGTCAAATTACCAGTTGGAGAAGTTATATTTAATGTTTTTAAAGCAGAAACTCCTTTTTTTCCTTTTTTTTGGAAATTATGGATAGGTTGGGAATTTATCTTAATAATTGGGAAATAAGTTAGTTAAAAAAGACACCTAATTTTCCGTTATTCGACAATTCGGTCATCTGTATCTAGTTTGACAAAACTCCCTAAAGTTCTTGATTTCTCTTCACATAACAAAAGAGACACTAATAATACAATGTTTCCTCACAGATCAAGAAATTTGACAACTTCATTCCACGTTCGGTCATCCATCCGCTCATAGACTTTATCGCATTATACAACGTTCTGGACACTATGTTAATGAAAATATTATCAAACGAATCCCAAAATACCGCCACTTCTTTTAAACCCATGGAAGATCACCAGGTCAGTTCAAAATTTACTCTTAAAGACGATGCAGAAATCAATCATGCTATTTTTGTGGATGTGATGAATATTAATGGCAGCCCAATACCACATATTATTGAAAGGTACCTTAGGAACAAGCCTAACATTAAAGCAAAGGACACTCGCAAATGTTAATCCTGTGGTAAAATTGGGCATATCAAGCCAGACTTTAAGAAGAAAGAACATGATGACAAAAAGAAAAAGGGAAATCAAGACTCTAAGTCAGAAACGGCAGGTAAAGTTTGGATCAAAAACGACAACTGTGATATAGATGCAAACTACTGGTATGTCGAGTCAGGAGTAACAAGTCATATGACCTTTGATATAAGTGTCTTTGTGGAATACGAAAACCATAACTCGTTTCTCGCAACAGCAAAAAACAATGTAAATCTCAAAGTTGTTTAGTAATGGCAAATTATGTTGTCAAATAAATGGCCAGAAAACCAATTTTGAAGGTGTAATTCACATTCCTGAACTTCATTCAAATCTCCTTTCTTCTGGAAAATTAACAATAGCAGAAATCTCGGTAAATTTAAGGGCCAAAGAAGTAACCATAAGTCGTGGTAACAAAACTGTCGAAAGTGATCCTAAAAATTGGTGACACCTTGATATTACGAGCATTTAAGAGAGAAGACACGGCATTAAAAGCAGGCTGTGCCACAAAAAAAAATTAATTTCTCTAACATCGTCGTCTTAGGCATCCAGGCGTAACAAAACTAGAATTGATATCTCGAACAGTTATAGGAATTCCAATCCTTGAAAAGAGTAATTCACTAAATTGTAATAGATGCAACCTTATAAAGTCAGTACGTTTTCGGAGTCGAGAGGCATCAACAAATCCTTTAACAAAACGACTTGAAAGAGTTTTCGAGGACACTTGGGGTCCATACAAGAATCCATCTATTGGAGGTAATAGATTCATGCTGGTAATAGTGGATGAATAATCTCGCATATCGTTGGTTTGTTTTATGGCCCACAAATCTGACGCATTAGCGATATTGTCTACAAGGAAACATGAAGTGGAACTCGAGTCTGAAGAAAAACTCATTGAACTTCGGTCTGATAGAGCTCCAAAACTTAAAAAGGCCGTCTCAATAATAAATGCTATTAACGAAACTACAACAGCTGATTCTCCCGAGCATTATGCAAAAGTTAAGCGCATGAATAGAATATTTTTTTCTTAAATTTGATCTATTCTGGCTGGACCAGATCTTTTAAAACGTCTTTGGGCTGAGGCAATGACAACAACGTCCTATTTAAGAAACATTACTCGTTCAATTGACAAGCATAAGCCACCCAATTAAATTTGGACAGGTCAGCGACCTAATGTTGAACACTTAAAAGTATTTGGATGTGTAGCTTACGTGCACATTGATTAAAAGAGGCGTAAAAAATTAGATTTAATCGCAAAAATAGGGATTTTTATCGGATTTAAAAAATCTAATATGTAGTATCGCATACATGATCCAAAAAAATGACTTAATAATAGAAACCTCACATGTAGTATTTAAAGAAGAACTGAAGGGAAATTCTTTAATCAAAAGTAGTGATGAATCAGAAATATGTTGTCCAGTTGATAAAATTTCAGATGAAGTTTTCGACTTTGATGAAAAAATACTTAATCAGGACTAGCAAGAGATTAATCAGGCGGAGGAAGAGTCGGATTTTATTTATCTACCTGATTTTGATAATAACAGTACAGTCATTACGAAAAGTTTTGGGGTGCAAGTTCAGACATAGCTCATGTAGAAATGACGAAACTGTTAACTCAAGTTTGAGTCGGTTACATCGCGAGAGACGTCCATAACAACTACTTATCAATGAACTTGGAGACCAAGCTGTTTTTGAACATCAAAGTCGTGATCGTGTGATAAGAGCATTAATTGCAAATGAATCAATTAAAGATATGACACCAAAAACATATCTGGAAACAGTTTATCATAGGAAGTTGCGGGAAGCTTTTCAAAGCACAATAGGATCATTAACTGCGAATGATACATGGAAGATTGTCGGAAAGCCAGAAAATATAAACCTTGTGAGTATCAAATGAGTCCTCGTTGGAAATTAAGATGAACTTTAATTTCGTAATATGACCAACAAGATTATCATAGGGCTGGTAGGTGGAGTTGTGTTCAGCCTCGCCAATTATTTGGGTCACGCGACCCTTGAGAATCTACACCAGCCATTAGAAAATTTATCAACAAATTTGTATAAAACTAAAGTGGATATTTGTTTGGAATTATCGGAGGATTAGGATCACCAAATTTGGTTATGTAAAAATATACTGGGTGTATATCTGGATGCTGGGAATATACGACAATGTTGTTAAACAATTGGTTGATATCTGTTATAGTTATGAGTGAGGAAGTAGTGCAATTATACTAACTTGCGTGTGATAAGGATGCAATGACTTAAGAAAGAAGTGTGTAAATGTATTAATTAACTTAATCAGAAAAATAGTGCATCATCTATCTGAAGGAATATATACATATATTTATACAGGAGATTCTACAGTCTATAACAGCTTCAAGATATATTAAGAGGTTACTTATCAAATCTATACTGTTTTTAGCCGGTTTAACGTCATGCTCAATTAAAAAAATAGAGTCATGCCATTAATCAATTAATCCCCTTGATAGTTATATGAAACGACAGGGTATTATTGACTGTATATCCACGACCTTAGATCGTTGAACACCATGCTATGACGGTCCTTACTGTCATAGATGTGTTTAATGTCTCTTTATGATATCCTCTTGTGTCATACAAGCAATCTCATATGACTAGTAACACCCTTACGTCGCTATATATAACAGTATCACGTGGAAGCAAGTTGCAGTATATAGAAATTAATTCAAGATAGAAAAGTTACTCATTAATTGTTGATGTTATTCAAAGTAGTACATCTCAGAAGTATTAGTACTTCTGAGTTCCCTTACTCTTTAGTTACTAGGATGGTACATCTCAGTGGCTGGTAAAGCTCAGCTCCCTGAGTTCCCACCTGCATATTCCAACAGGTTCTTCAAGTATATAGTGTACGACTGCTTCAGTCGATTCATATCTAGAATGTATGTAATTATATATTTTTTGTACTTCACATATAATAAAAATATCTTTACTCAATTGCTATTCAAAAGAGAAATGGAGAGTTTCTATTACTATCAACTTTTACCCCATCACTTAAAGCCGTATCTATTACTCTGCAAGACATTTCCTGTATGAGATTCCGTATACGATTTTGCCAGCTCTTGTGATCAAGATTCTCTCAAATGGCTAAATTGATAAATATAAAGCAAAACTGGTCGTAAGAGACTTTAGCTAGTGGAAAGGAATTGAATGTTTAAAAGTTTTTTCCGGCGTTAAAAAATTGGAAACACTGAGAATATTGATATCCATGGTAACAGTCCTGGATTTAGATATTGAGCAAATGGATTTAACATCGGCTTTCAAATAGGGCTTAATCAAAGAAGGTATCTTTTTGACAGGGATTCACGGTGTTGAAGTTCCAGAAGGAAAAGTCCTTAAAATTAAATCGATCGCTAGAAGGACTAAAGTAGTTAGGCCGAGTCTAGAATAAGTATGTATGAAAATCATTCGAAGATTTTGATTTAAAGTCGATATAATCTGATACCAGTGTCTTTGTAAGTGAAGATAAAAAAGTTATCGTTGCTATTTATGCAGATGATCTTCTACTTTTCTCGTCAAGTAAATAACGAATTACTAGTCTGAAGACATACCTATTGGAATGTGGAATTTGTTAAAGCTTAAGCGATTAGGCTTCTGAATAATATCACCTAAGGAAGCGAGTAGGAAGATTGAAGAGTCTGTCAACTATAGTGGAGATTTGTTAATTACTCCCACTTAAGATACAGTGTGCTACATATACTAATTATTACAACTAAGTGATTACAAGACTAATTGCTTATTGTTAATAATGGGTGGCTGGTAAATGTGTGAATAATCATGGTCGTGGTAGACAAGGGTTCAGCCTTTCTAACCATCCATTCTAACCATCCATGACCATGATGATCTTCATTACCAAATAGCACTAATTTCAACAATACCTAGTACTGAATTCTAATATCTGGGAAATGGGCAATGCAAAATTGATCATGAATATCAATATAACTCTCGATCAAGAGCATTATATTAAACAACTGATAAAAAAATATGACACTTCAGATGCAGACTCAAATAAAATCTTTACTCCTGCATCCAATCGAGAAATTCTGTTACCTGAGGAAACAAAAGAGCCAGAAGTTGAAGCAAATATGTCTGACTATCAAACATTGCTGGAAGAATTAAATTGGCTAGAGAGAGGAACGAAACCTCAAAATTGTTATGTAACAAATCGATTGGTACAGAGTGGGTTTAGACCAAATTGCAAGACATATGGACGCCGCGATTAGATTGCTTAAATATTCGTGCAATAAAAAGTCTCAAAAATTGAATTACAATTAAAAAAGAATCAAATAATGGGTATACTCGATCATTTCTAGTTGGATATTCTGATACAGATTTTGGGAGTCATCTATCTCGAAAATCAACAACTGGATCATTATAGATGTTTGCTGTTTCATCAAATACATGGGCATCAAAGCTGCAAAGAACTGTATGGATATCCACAACTGAAGATTAATATTTACCCTTATTATATAATGCAAAAAAAGCATTCTGGAATGCAGAATTACTCTTTCAAGTTGGATATATCGATAAGGTTGAATGTCTTTGAATACTTTGCGATAGTAAAGCTGCAATAGAATTAATAAAAAATCCCATTTAACGTGCGAGGACTAAAAAAATCGACGTCAATGCCCATTAAATAAGGGTATTAATCTGTGATAAACGAATTATTGTCGAATTTGTTAGTATAAAATTTCAACTTGCTGATTGCATGATGAAATGCTTTTGTTAGCAAAAGTACAGAAAATTTTGCAAACTAATGAGAATTACTGAACTTCACGAAACCCTCAGCAGTTGTGAAGTAGGAGGGGTATTGAAAGATAATTTAGTCAAGGATAGTTAGTTCAATGAGTTGGTTGCTACAAACTTTGATATTATATTTTTTACAACACATATTGTTGATAAAAAAAACTCAATTCCAAACTGCACGGTCGTTAAGTAATATGACAGCACAACATACCTGAGATATTTTATGATTCTGCTGGATAGACATCGATATTAGACCTCCTGAGATAATTGTTCACGATGCGGGCTCAAATGCTTTCAGTCAATTATTTCGACATTATGCTGCATTATGATAATAAATACTAAAGAAATAATCGTTGAAGTATACCACTCAATTGAAGTTTTTGAAAGATATCATGGACCATTACTTCGATCATACATTACAATCTCACAAGAAATTAAAAAAAGCAAGGGTATCTCAAAAGAAATGACACTTCAAATGGCTGTAAATGCAATAAATGATACTACTGGGCCAGATGGCCCCGTATCTACTCTATTAGTTTTCGGAAACTACCCGACAGTGTCTAAAATAGACCTTGCAACACCAAGTATCAGTTAGAGAGCCTCAGCAATTGATAAAGCTCGAAAGTTAATAGCTTCTCGTCATGTAACAGAGGCGTTACGATAGAGAAATGATCCACGAATCGAGGAGCTTCACAAAATTCTCTTAAATTCAGATGTTCTAGTTTGGCGTGAAATTCTGAAGTAGAACCGGGCCTTACAAACTTCTATGAATGGAAGGAAAATCTTGTAAAGTCTAATTGCCGAGAAGATCTACAACTTTCAGATCCAAATCTGTGAAGCCATATGTCCATGATATCAGAACAAATGAACAAAATGATGAAAATTATTAACGATGATAGTGTTAATAAATCAACAAATAAAAATTACCCAAGAAGCCAAGAAGAGACCTTATCCGAGAACGTCTCCTACCAAGTATATACCATAATGATCGGCCAAATATATCTATTTATCTTAACTCATACCCCCACCCCCCCACAATTCAATCACACCAATTTTTACTATATTTTGACAGCAAGAACTTAATTTATTGATAGAAAAATGCGTATTCGAAATAATACC
>JAHYSP010001315.1:4527-25979 GCA_019455505.1 Pleochaeta shiraiana
TCTTGCAAACTCAATTGATTATACAAAAAGGGCTATACATTAAGGTGATATGTCTCCACTCAGTAACTTGATGGAGTCCTGAAGATTAATCCATGCGTATCAATATACTTTCATCTATGCTGGTAGGTGTATCTGTGCATCTTAACATATCTTCATTTACGCTGCTTTCGTTAATAACCAATGTGCATTTTATGTACTGTCTTGGAAAAGAGTGGCAGCTGATAAGGATTCTCTTTATCTCGGGCCTGTTTTTGCCTATCCGAGTTATTGACTTTAGAAGAAGTCATGGGTGTGATGTATTCGACTGACTCGTCAGTGTGGCGCTTTGTGCATTGATTGTAGCGTTGATTTGCTGTATCTACCTGACTCGTTGGTGTGGCGCATTTTGTAGCCGAGATTGATTGGGTGGACAAGGCTTTATCCATGTGACTTTGGACTTCTAGAATCCTTGTTCCATTATAAGTAATGGCGATCGATATGGAAAGGTTCTAGGATTGCACTATTTTGAGTTTTTTATAGATTAGCATATTTAGCATAATTGTGCATAAACAACTCTATATTTTAACACATACTCGTCGTACCAGAGGAAATCATTTATCATTCTCTTCCCAATTATTTAGTGTCAATACAATTTTACTCAAAACTTTTAATGATATCCCTCTCTTGATAATTTACTGTCTTCTCTTTCACGGCTCCTACTATCGACGCTTATCTATCATTATAACCATTTCGGCTATATAGTTCAGCAGGACATTAATATCTTTTAGCCTATGTTATTCAAATTTTATTTCTGGTGAGATTAATTCAATATTAGGTGAATATACAAGAGACCAAGTCATGAATAAATTAGATTATTGTAAAGATGAATCCACCGCAGACACCTCAATCACCAAAACCTCATAAACATGCCAAAGCTTTGACACGAGATCAACAACTTGAAGTAAGCGAGAGGCCACAAGAGCATTTTACTGTCATATCTAGTAATTCCCAGGTGAAATTCCTAGTCTAAGAAGGCTATCCATACAAAGAAATTGCAAAAAAACTCGAGATTACTCATAGACAAGTTCGACATACCATGAATACGACCAAGCTTACGCCCCAAAAGTCGAGTGGGCGATTCCCTGTCTTAAGAAGTACACAAGTCGACGAAAAAGAAGCTTTTAAAACTTCTTTTCATGACTTCCACCCATGAAGGTCGTCAAAGCTCAATAAATGCCGAGCGTTATTGTGAGAGAATAGTACCTCTCATCCATGGTATGGTGACTTCTAGACCAAATTTAATGGTTATGCAGGATAATGCTCCCCCCATTCGGCGACCCAAACGATGCGAGAGCTTAGGGAAAGGAGTATTTCTCCTCTTGAATGACCACTCTTTTCTCCAGATCTCAATCCAATTGAACACGTCTGGAAGTTAATGAAGGATTATATTCAAATAAATTATCCAGACGTAAGGATAGGAAGGCAGAGGACAGAGGATGAGGTTCGAAGCATTATTGGAGAAGCCTGGGATAAGGCAGTTAATGAGGATGAGTTGGAAAATCTTGTCAATTCAATGCCTCGGAGAATAAAGGCCGTATTCGATGCTGGGGGCGGCCATACAAAATATTAGAGGTTACTAATCATTTAGATTAGACAGTACATGTATATATTTTGACTGATATTATAGATAATATAGTTTATAATTTACATAAATTGAATGAATAAATTTCATAACTTCATTTTAGCGCAATTTTAATAGAATGGGACGTTCTCAAGGTCCTGTAATTTTTGCCATATAAAATGTAGAGTTTTGACATTGATCTTAAGCCAAATACACCAAAATAGGTTAGTTGAGAAACTATATACTCCCTCCCATACAAGGATCTGAATTGTAAATATCAATTTTCGAATACTAGGCTAAAAGGCTTTGTAAGACCCTGGTAATATCTATTTGACTTTCATAACTCCAATCCTTGTATGAGAGTACCCTTCAATAACTCTATATGCCCTGTAAAACCCACTCTTTCCCGACTTGGAGACGTTCATTACTGTTCCCACACTGTAAGCAGTTTTCTTTTATCGTGTCCGAATATACTGCCAAAAATGGATTTCAAAGAGGATCGACACTAGATCCAGCGTCATACCCTGATTGATATGCATGCATCTTACAGTTTTATAAGTGTTACGGACAGACATAGTAGACGCACCCTACGAGTAGTAGCTCTACTAAATTAAAACTCGAATCCCTCAAGTGAACTCTCTTCTCAACGAATAACGAATAACGCCTTACATTCGCAAGCCAATATACGTCGCATAGACTCCTACGACTTATTTATTCACCAAGCTTTAGAGAACTTAGAGGGTCGACACTGAAATTGACTACGTTTATTCAACCAAGGTCGATATATCAACGACTGAGCCCATGCTTTTCGGATATGATAAGCATCATAATTGTGGTTAGCGGTGGAGTAGCCTTATTCCCATTTCCGTAAACATCAGCTCGATAAACTTACCTAACGGACAAGTCAATAAAAGCAAAAGCAGTCTAGTAATAACTTGCCAGTCTCTCACCCGAATAATTGTACGCTTACACCGACGACTCAAAATTAGCCAAATCCCCATTAGTCTGAGGAATTGTCACAAATCTAGTCAGTAAAGCAATAATCGAGACATGCGTCTCCGAACCCTCCCATAGGCGCAGACGTCAATGACATTGAAATACCTGGGGCCATAACGATCTGCCGACTGTGATAGAAAACATACGTGACCAAAACGCACAGCTATTATGATAGCTAGCAAGCTGATGTATACCTGCAGCCTTTGCTTGCGAGCATAGATGTAAGAGCATTTAATTAACACCGGATAACAATTAATCCAGTTATACGGGCATCAGAAATTAGCTCATTTGATTTAGCGAGTAAACGAAACTGTGATTGTAAAATTTGGAACATTGCGGTTACAACAGTAAAGTGTTACAGTCAAACTACAAACTTAGTCGTACATAGAACTATTTACCTTTTTGATTAGTTTTGTATGGAAAAGATGGAATTAGAGAGGAATATATAAGGATAGGGAATGCACACTAAGATTCTTTCTCATAGATAGAAAATAAACTACCATCTATTCAAATGCCTATTGCTTTTATTAGTTGATCCCTGACAGCTATATACCTAATTCTCGACAACTGGACCGCTATGCAATCGACCAAATCTGTTAGGATAGTAAAATCAACTTGGCGGGTCCAAAACTTCAAGAAACTGGCCGGCAGGGCAGCTGCTCCATTGTTAAGGTAATGAATCTCAGGCAACCAAGGCAACCTTGTAAAAGAGACCGCGAATATGTCGACGCGAGGCTCCAAAAACTTGCAGTTCAGTGATGGACTCTCTTATATCCCTAGCAACAATCAAACCCAAGTCTTCAGGTATAGTAACAGATAAATTGATAGACTCACCGAGACCGGCCCGTCCTGAGAGATTTACAAACTAGCAGCTCTAAATACAGCACAAAATTTCGCCATCATTTGTACTTCCAAGGGCAACATATTCTCACTTGTTCGCGACCAGAAAGTTGTTGAACTGACCAAAAACGGTTCATTGTGTATCTGTCTATACCCGCATGTCAGGGATCGTGTTAGATGTGGATCTACTTACATTACTTCCCCTTGATAGTCTGGGCCTGCTTTAACGCAAATGGTCATAACATATTCTAATTGGATAGTATATTGACCAATCAGGTTTGTCGCGGTGTTATCTTCTTCGTTCTACATCATTCTATCAGATTCTAGTAAATTCTACTAGACTGTATTGTTATATCGTGTACTATTGGTTCTTGTTTACAATTATCTTCGTTCCACTTAGCTCTACAACGTTCGATTGAGTTTCCTGAATTAGTATGGTTTAATCAAGGAGTTCAATAAAGCTCATGTATATAGAGGAGCATCTCTTTGCCAACTCTGATCACTTCAGATTGGAGTCTTGTAAATAAACTTGTTATATCATAGGAACAAATATATACTCTTGAAAATAACCTTTTTGCCTCGTTTTGACCTTGATCACAGAAATTGTCACTTAGTCACTTGTTTATAGTTATCTGATCATTAGAAAAGCCACGACACGCAAGAGTAAAAACCCGCTCAACTGATAAATTTGGCTTGTTAAATGTCCAACAAAAAAGCAATAAGTCTCGAAAAGTTTTTGTCTCTAGCACCACCACACTTAGACATTCAGAAAAACAGAAAATCCGATCTTAAAATTAAATCACGTAGTCGAAGTCTTTCGATAGAATATTATGGTTCGGTGTATAGCCTTCTTGGGCCAAGTAAATATCATCCCGAAGTGTCTAATATGGGGTCACAACATGGATTTTGGCGAAGGTGTCTGCCAAACCATAGTCTTCAGGAATTTCAGTCTTTGTGATAAAGATTATCCACCACTAGGGCGGTACTTACTTGGTCCAAGAAGTGTATCAAAAAGGATAGCTCTTCATATTCTAGCTAATTAGAAGGGTAACTTGTCAAATACAGTTTACTTGTGTACCTAAAATGATTCGATCAATCTCTTAAACTGAGAAATACCCTTTCAGTAACTGACAGATCAAATTTCCTGAAGTTTTAACAGTAACCATGAGATTTAAAGCGCCCTAATAATAGTACACTACTCGCTGACTTCCGCAAGATAGTGTTGCAATGGATTATCACATTGGTAAGAATCATATTTTGTTCAGATTCTATGTGATACTTTGGACGAGCTCTGAATTCGTTTTTTTATATTTTGATACATGATGAGAGTGACTCAGTCGAGATAAAATTTTAAAGATTCAGAACCAGAGTTCATTCAGGTTATCCGAAAGATGTGATATCTTGTAATCATATCAAATGAAGGTCATATTTAGCCAAACTAATTGGAAAATTTGATACTGATTAAATACGAAGAATTGCTTTATATCGTTAAATAGTGCTATTTTTTGAGTATTAGGAATCTATGTACTAGTGAAAGTTGACCGCTATTTATTCTGTTCACTTAATTGCAAAAAAAAAAACTTGATGCAGGACTTGATAATTTGAAAGCAAATACTTTCCTCGGCATAACTAATAGTCCCGTAGTCAGATTCATTCAGACTGAATATCCAGACGATAAGTCAATATTGTCAGCAAATATAAATGGGTTAGAGAAGATCAACGGATAATCTGCCATTTAAGGCTGTCAAAATAGACTTTCTTAACTTTATGCATAAGATTGATTTAGTAAGTTATATGCCATTATACAGAGTAAGAAATAATGTTGAGCTATATTTTTATCAAACGTTTAGATTCTTACCCCCATTCACTTCAATTATGACAGAGGATAATGAGGATGTATTTGTCAATGATTGGTATTTGTATATAAGCCGTTAATTATACATTCGTCTTGATCTTTATAGTTTTTTCACAATGTGAAATTACCTGTGCCAGATTTCGGTTTTCACTGCAAGTTCGAACTGTTCTTTCCTCTATGAATAATATTATCGAAAGTGGTTAACATTGCACTAAATTTTGAGTCCATATTTGTTCGGAAATATCTTAATTTAACTCTATTTGAAAGTTAGATTCTACCTGGGTTTTTTGGTGTTAGTGAAAAAAGATGCAATAGAGCAAAGAAATTGGGTAAGTAATAGCCAAGGAACCTTACAGAGTAAACAATCAAACCTCAACTTCATGCATTTAATATTATGAGGAAATTAAGGTGATTCCCAAAATTTACCTGCGAATACAAATGTTAAAACTTAAAAATATATGAGGATCTGACTTGTGGTTTAAAGAATCTGTTGCCAGGTTTTTGCTGTATATTTTTCTCTAAGATTACATCTTTTCGAGATTCGGTTTCGGAATATTCGTGAGCCCTTTTACAATAGTATTTCACGTCCGTTGTATAATCTACACAAGTAGGTGATGACATTGATCGCAGGAAAGTAAGTGATCAGGAAATTAACAATTTCTTTAAGATATTTGTGATAAGTTTAAGTTTTTAAGTTAAATAGAGGGTTCAAGTTTTTGACACTGTTCACTAGAGATTGATTCCGAGACACTTAGTAAATAATAATCCCAAAATATACAATATATGTTATGTCTAGAAGAAAACGTCTAGTCTACATATTATTGGCTCATGTGACATAACCAACTCGGAAGCTGTCAGTCGAAAATTTTATCTAAGATCACGTGATTTAATAGACTACCAAACCGCATCAACTCATCAACTTCTCAATTCATAAATATCGCCGCTACCTGAATCGCAACATTTATGATATACTCTACCGTAAGGTTCTGCTCATCCACAACTATTGCATTTAGTTTTAATAACAATTTTGTGAGGTAATACATTCAGATGGCCAAACTCAGTCTAGATATCTCAAGTAATTCCCGTTTGTTAAAGATTGTTTTCGATATCAAGGTTTACTTCACGTTGAACACGATTTTTTTGGGGTTTTTTATCTCAGAAAGATATTGTGTCATCAAGATGAACTTGGAGATTCTCAGTTGATTTATTCTATAGATAACTTATACAGCAAATTGAGGGACTATCAGCTGGTTCTTCCAAGTGATTGAAAGGAGCTAGTAGTGTTTTGTATTTTCCCCCCTCAAGGAAGAAAAATTTTTCAACATTTGTCTGTCAAATAATCATCACCTTATATGTGTCGATGGAGTAACCAATTTTATTTGTTTTCTACCGAGATTCCAAATTCCTGTATTAATGCAGTTATGTGGCCAATTTTCAACTTTTGTGAGAAGACTAGTAAATGCAGAGAGATGAAGACGATAAAGATAGCGAGTCTGATTGGGATCCTCATCGGAGTGAGGACGCCACTCTGCTTGGCTCTTTTCTAGCGAGAGAAAGGGTTCCCAGGCGACATCACGAGGTGGTGTAGAGTTGGACTTGTAGCCCAAGATCGTAGCTAATAAAGAAGTCAATCCAAGTTAAGACTCTAAGTTATATCTAACCCAGATTTTATTTATGTGACTCCTTAGGCTTCAGAGATGTCTGCCCTTGTTTGCGTTCATTTTGAGTAATGAACTCGTCAACGTGAGCGCCGTAATCAGAAACTTTGGCAGATATCTGGTAATATAATGCGCCGTCATCCACATCATCAGTTTTAATAGTTGAAAAGCAAGGGCTTAAGAAAAACTGATAAATCAAAGTCTGAAGAATACATATAGTATGAATACGAAAGTGTAAAATTGGTCATGTAGCTGTCTCAGAAATTAGCCCCGTCACTAAAAATGTGCGAGCGATATTTTTGCTTTCAGATGTAGATGAAATATTCAACTGAATCATAGATAATGGATAGTAATAATAAAGGAGGGTTAGTAGAGATATCAATGGAAGAATTTGCTCGTGCTTGAGCCCGTCCAAGCTGAGCATCCCAAGTATTCTCACTGAGTGAATGAATGAATGAATGTCAGTAGATTCGAGAATCTACACAGCTGTCTGATATAAGCAGAAAAAACTTGGATGTAATGGGGAATTGACAATTATTCGAGTGCCTTAGGGCTTGGTTATATATTTTAAACATGGGTCATATGCGCGCGCTCAAAACTCAAGATCTATCACAGGATCTAGTACAACCGCTCGGGCCTAAGACGCTGTCATCTCGCCAAGTAGTTATTAGAATTTAATTTAAGCTACCTACGGTCTATCTATGCAACTGCTAGAACGATCTAAAATCCGCCGGTAAATTTACAAAGGAGAGAAATCAATCTACTGCTACCTACTGGTTATGCTCTAGAGAAGAGCCTCTCGATAGAGAGCCTTCCACAAGTTTATGACACAGTAGGGCGGGAAAATACGCGCCGCCAAGACTCCTAGACTTAATTCATTCGTGAACATACCTCTGGTAGAAAAAATACCCAAACACCATTACTGATAGGATTGGCCAATGAGTGTGCTTCTCTTCTAGTTATACTTCCCAAAACCTTGTCAACTTGAACCCTTTCTAGAAGCTTCCTGATCACATGGAGGGAAGTCTTCTGTGAGATAGTAAGTAGAACTTGTTCCGTATCAACTCAATGACTTTAATCTCTGTCTTTCGCATTCAAATTTTACTTCAAGGACTACCAGCCAACCAAGCATAAAACGCAATTGTACCTATTATCTTCCAAACCAATTATTTCTCCGGTGATAAATGCGGGCGACGTAATAGTAGAGCAAATGTACAACCAATCAAAAACCCGCTAGTCAATCACGTGACTTTTCAGTGACAACTGCCGTCTTTTCTCATAATACTGCTCTTGAAATACATCAAAGTTTAGGGGGTAACAAAAATTTCCACTTCTATGTTAAATTTTGATTATGTTAATTAAATCGGAAAGCCCAGGAAGTCACGTGACTATGGGTTTAAAAGGATAATTTCTTATTTTATCATCTAATTTAATCGATGTATAGAAATATAAAGTGAGGAGTTAAGAGATGCAGGCTGAAGACTCATACCCATAAGAGGAGTAGGTTATCTTATTCCGCTACAATTTTATAACAGATTCCTCGCTTATTAACCCCCCGTGTAAAAATAACGTGTCCTAGATAATGAACATTTAAGCAATTTTGAGCTCATGTATTTCAAAACTATTCGATAGTATGCTATAGTATAACCCATGAGTGAAGTAAATAGGTTATCTATTAAAGATTACTTCTAATTTTAATATAGTTGATTTTAAAGTGAAGCATTGTCACGTGACTATACACGACAAAGCGGCACCCGAAACTAGCGCCAAATAAGATCTAGTTAGAAGTGATAGAGCTATGTATTGTTTTTCCACAGGCTTGATCTATCCATATTTCCTATGAAGAAGTCAGCTTTATCATTCAGCTCATTACTCGAGCAAATAATTTGATTTCTCCGACTTTCACTGTCGAAATATCGTTTTAGCCGTCTATTCGCGGTCGCTACTCCTCCAGCTTAGATTGTTGCCCTTCCAGCGCGCTATTCATGTTCGGCCAGTTCTGAGATCTACTGCAAGCCCTGCGTTGAAAACTCCAGCCCCCCTTCCCCAATTTAGATCTTGCCGACAACACATTGGAAATTTCAAACCACCCGTCTTCATCCTCGACATCGAAACGTTCATCCAATTAATCCAGCATCGCAGGGCGAGATCTTTGGAAACTGCCGTTGTCGAAGGTATCACCTAATTTTTGATACTCAGCGCCCTTTGCCTGCCGTGCCTACTCGCGCATTCACTTTTTTAGTCTTTACCAACACAGTGTGGCTGGCAAACACGACAACAATTTTGCCTCGCCTTGCGCTATTTTTATTTGACTGACTCTAATTTTATTATCACGAAAAAAACTCAATAATAATTATTCATACTAATACGGACACTATATCGCAGCTGCGACACCTCGTCGCCTTTATAGCCATTCGGCACTAAACTAACTATCATTTTTTTAATTCAAGATAAGTCATACTATCATGAATGAAATGAATATGGGAGGCTTGAATGCTATAGGTGGTGGAACCATTACTGGTGGTATGCCGATGATGAACAATACTGCTCCTGGAGGCCGACCACCTATGCCAATCAACAACGACCAACGATCACAGTTAAACACATATATCTACGAGTATTTTTTACGAAATGGTATGTATGAATGTGCGAAGGCCCTTTTGGAGAGCGGACAACCATTAAATGTCATCAAAGACAGCCCTTCTCGGCGTCGCGATGATAACGGTAACAGTGAGGAAGGTGGTGAAGATTCAAAAAATGATTTTGACCCTAAAAGATCCATCGATCTTCCGGAGCCAAATTTACCAAAAGAGTGCCCCGAAAGCTGCTTCCTATATGAATGGTGGTGCCTATTTTGGGACATGTTTAATGCCCAACGCGGGAAAGCTGAAAATAAGAATGTTCTCCAATACTATGCACATACACAGGTGAGCCTTAACTGAGTTTTATATGATATATGTTAATCCAATAGACACAATCGCGTTCAAAACAAGAGCAGCAGCAGATGATGCTTCGTGGATTAAGAAGTGACATGAACTATCCTCAAGGGTATAATTCTATCATGAGAAGTCAAGCTAATGGAGGTATGGCTGTTAATCCTCAAAATGAGCTAAGACACAAGGCTCTTCAGAACAATAGAAACGCGTATGTACATTATTCTCTTAGTCAAAGTAAACACAAAGCTAATCCATGACAAACAAGTACGCCTGCTCAGATACAAATGTTACAGCAACAACAGAAACAGCAACAGATGCAACGTGACCCTTCCGCTGGT
This sequence comes from Pleochaeta shiraiana, assembly GCA_019455505.1. NCBI lineage: Eukaryota > Fungi > Ascomycota > Leotiomycetes > Helotiales > Erysiphaceae > Pleochaeta > Pleochaeta shiraiana. The sequence goes on from JAHYSP010001315.1 coordinate 14,751, forward strand.
GAGAATCAACAACGTCCACAATCACCTGCATCGGCGGAAAATGCACCATCACCATCCAAACGCCCTCGACTTGATGGAGTCGCATTCAGTTCACAGGTACAGATTCCCAATGGTCGAGGACAAGGCGGCGGGATTCCCCAGCAGGTATGAAGCATTTCCCCCAAAAACAATCCTCCTGTTGCTCATAACTAGATTGGGAATATTGTCAAACAGAATAACCTGACAAATCATCAGTATCAGAACATGGCTAATGCACCAAATGCTGCCGCACAGAAAATTGCTGGCTATCAAGCAAGTCTGGGTCAACAACAACAGTCTCAAATGCCGAACGTAAAGACGATGCCCAACTCTACTGGCCCACAAAACCGCGGGTCTCCAATGATGGCACAAGGTCAACAAGATGGTGGTAATATGAACAACTACTACAACCATGGCGAAGTCGGTCCAAATGGCATGCGTAGTGGTCCTGGAGGCCAACCTGGAACGGCTGGTAACCATGCTCTTCAAGATTATCAGATGCAACTGATGCTTTTGGAGCAACAAAACAAGAAGAGACTATTGATGGCACGTCAAGAGCAGGATAACATGATGCCCAGGCCAGAAGGAGCTCAAGTTCCTCCAGGATCTGGACCTAATGGACAGGCTTTCCCAGGCACATCTCCACAAGGTGGCCGGTCCGCTAATTCTCCAAATCCAGGAGATCAGATGAAGAGAACACCTCATATAAATCCAGCAGGGATACCTTCTCCACTACCTGAAGGACAATCACGAAGCTCACCTTGTGGTAGCATGAATTTCAACATACCTGGCGCTCCTATAGATCCGAGCATGAATCCGCAATATTTTAATAAGGTGAATGGCATGGATCCAAATATGGTTGGTGGTATACCTAACGGAATGCGTCCTCAAAATTCGCATCCCAATAACTTCAATCAAATAACCCAACAAGCACAACTTGCAATGGCCGCTCGACAACAGCAGGCTCAGCAACAGCAGGCTCAGCATGCTCAACAACAAGTTCAGCAACAAGCTCAACAACAGCAACAGCAACAACAACAACAACAGCAACAAGCACAGCAACAACATGCCCAGCAACAGCAAGCACAACAACAAAATTGGCAACCAGGACCGGGTGCTCAGCCAATGATGACGCAGCCTTCTCAAGGCCAATCCGGGTCTCAGCAAAATATTGGTACGCCACAACAACGAAACATGCCGCCTCCCTCAATGCCTGCTGGTGGTGTACCTGCTAATCCAAACGGTCGAACACCTCAAGCCACAACATCCCCGGGTCAAACACCCGCACCACCAACGCCTCAGCAAGTGAATAAAGCAAACCCAAAGAAGAAAGCTGAAATTAAGGATAATAAAGCAAAGGTATGTTCAACTGCGTTTATTGGCTTTTTTGTAGAAAATTTGACATTAAGACAGCGGGCACAAAAGAAAGGATCTGCCGCCGCTGGCCTGAACGCCGGTACTACACCATCTGCCGAAGCCGAGACCACAGGTGCAACACCTACCCCAGCGACACCGATGACACCAGTACATAAACAAAGCTTCAATAATGGGCAAAATGGAAATGTACAGGCTGCTCCAAATGGCCAAGCACCTGCACCAGCTGCTAATATTGGAACATCACAACAACAAGATCCGTTACAAAGCAATGGATTTAATAGTTTGGTGGACTCTTCTGTAAGTGTAGGCAAATCCCTTCAATATCTATGCTCTAATAACTTCAGTTTTCAAACTTTGATTCATCACTGGACTTCGCCAACCCTGGTGGCGGAAATATGGATGTGCTTCAAGATTTCGATTTTGACTCTTTCTTGCACCAAGATGCAAGCGATGCCGTGAATGATTTCAATTTCGATCCCTCTGGGTTTTTGGACAGCAATGAAATTGGTGCCGACTGACCTTATGCTTCGCTTACTCTTAGCAATTTCTGGCGTTTTCGAGCATACCTCACGGCGTTGAAGTGTACCTTATCATCTATCCTATCGGTTTGTTCATTATTCTTTTATTAGTTTTCGATGATTAGAAGGAGGTCAATTTTGGATATGACAAAAAACTCCTGCTCACAAATCTGATTGTATTTTGTTTCATTGGATAAGGGCTGGGAACCTATTGTCAAGTTGTGATCATGATTTATTGCCGCAACGAACGTTCACATACATGAGGTGGCTAGTAGTGCTCTGCATGGTTCAATTGGCATGGTACTATGGGAGTCTAGTGGGCTTGATAGCTCCATTACTTCTTGCCTTTTTAATAACTTGTTTTCTCATTTTGGTAGAAATAAGAATATGGGAAGGAACCTGTGTATTTATCTGTGGGCTTGGTGGTTGCTTTTACACTACCGAAATATCTGTTGGTCGGCTTGCGATGGAGAAAATTTGCCTAATAATAAAATTTCTGTGAGTTTCAATCATATCGTACCTGATTTCAGATGTAGCTTTGACTCGTTTTGACGAAATTTTATACAATACTAAATCTTGAAATATTGAGATGGTGTAGTATCTACTTGACCAATTTCCGTTGGTGAATTTCCAATAGCTCCTTCTTGCTCTGGTTAGCTTTGAAGACATGAATTTGGAGTCTTAACTTGATTGTAACTAAATAGCACAAGTAAATCGGCGTTCAAATTGCGTTTTCTCGATCATAGTTTTCAGCACTCATTCTATTATCACCACTCTCTCTCTCTCAAATGTCTGTGCGCATAGATCTTGACAACCCTCAAACTACCCGTACAAATTACGATTCTGTAAGCGGCCGCATCAACTTGCTGTTGAGGACAGAGATAAAGTTATGCTCGATTATTGTAAAGCTCGAGGGGGAGTCTCGGTCTGAGCTTGTTAACTCAACTGATGCCATAGCTAAAAGAGGCGGTCACGCCATGGAGACACACAAAATTCTCTATAAAGTCCAAAAAGTTTTCCCAAACCTAAATATCAACTCAAGATCAACATGGTCAAAAACTCTACGGGCTGGAGAACATGAATTTGCCTTCAACTTCCGAATACCACTCACTAATAGCTGTGCAAATCTGGGACGGGTGTTTTCGGAGCTTAGCTCTGGAGGCATCGGGTCTGCGAGCATTCGGCGGCAACTACAACATAAGCATGTGACGCAAATATTACCACCATCATTAACAATATTTCCAGGACTTGCTGAGATAAATTATTTTATTAAAGTCACTGTCCGACGCTCATCTATTTTCAAAGAGAATTGGAGAAGTAGCATTGGATTTAAATTTTTACCTCTTCAGCCATCCCAACCCTCATGGGTTCGTGACGAGCTAAGTGTTAGAATTCCATTTACTTTTGAAGCCGAAATAATTTCTAAGACGAAGAAAAAACTCCAATTGTATGAGGATATGAAGTTCCTTAATGTACCCAATCCTGCTCAAAAAGGAGAGCTTGATGCACGATTACCCCGTCCGACAATCCTGATGCGTAATGAGCCTGTACCTTTGAAATTAATAGTTCGTAAGCTAAACAAGAGCCCTGGGCATTTGTATTTGGTCTCTTGCTCTTTAAATGTTCTTGCACACATTAAAATTAGGGTAAATGATTTAATAAAAACAGAGACATGCTCTTGGGTATTGACAAATATTAATGGGCTATCTGTTCCGATCGGCTCACCCAACGACCAAGAGAACACCGAGTACATCATCAATAATTTTCTATGGAATAGTCTATTTTTCCCCAATACAGTTGCACCTTCATTCTATACATGTAATCTGTCTCGGAGATATGAGCTAGATATCCGTGTAGGTCTTAGATATGGGAAGCCCGGAGAAATTCAGGGAAGCCATCCCAGAGAGTTATCTTTTCTTGTTTCTAACAAATTAAATAGTCTCACATCAAAACTCTCCCGCTTCGAATACCCATAGAGATATATTCTGGCATCTTGTCAAATCCAGGTCAAGATTTTGGCTGCGATAGAACAACTTGTGCTGCCATGCCTCAGACGGCATTACCTTCAATAGATGTCTTGATTGATGATACTCCACCAAGTTACGAAGATGCTATTTCACCTCAACCTTAATGAGGTTCTCACTATTACTATCTTAGAACACTAGGAATTATTTTACTCGCAAATCAACAAATGTAGAATTGGTGGTTTCCGATCTAACCAAGAGATGAGTATGATGAAAGAGAAAAGACTTGCTGGACATGAAATACTTTGTTCTCCCTCAGATCACCGAACATTCTCCAATGAAAAAATTTTCATACATGTATTAATTTGAATATGAAATTATTGATTTGTAGTTATATAAAAGACAGTAGCTTTCAAAGTATGATTATACGATTAACGCAAGGCCATTAATTTAAGATGGCGAGCAAGTCGAAAAGAAATGAAGCTAAAAAACAAAGTAAATTGGGCGACTGGGAAATCATTAAACTTTAGTTTATAACATTTTAACAATCGCTGTTAATTCTCCTGTTAAATCTTACTACAACTTAAGTGAATATATATATATATTGCTTTACTGTCTAGGTCTCGCAGATTTGAAATTTGTCATAGGTAAGACCGGGCGGGGCCTAGTGAAAAATAGATGAGACATAACATTCAACCTCTTTCAACAAGCTGCAAGACCGTTGTGAATGGCGTTGTGAATAGGTCGACGACGCTGTTGTGTAGATTGGGCATTAGAAGTCCGGATGTAAGGATAATTAAATCATACGTGTCGAAGTTTCACGAGATAGAATGCCGGAAGAGATTGAAGGCTGGCATGGGTGACAGGCATGATGCATGATGATGGTTGGTTGGGCTAATTGATATTTATAATCCTTAGGCATTGATCAAATTACTTTCAATCGATTCGTTCATATCTTTCTTGATATTTTAATATTAATAAGAAAATGATTCTCCCTCATGAATCATTAGTTTTAATCATTTCATTTACAAACTTCTTCCATTGAGACTCCTAATTGGCAAACTCTGCTGCTCTTAACTAAATAACATTAACAATCTCCCATCATCCAATTCTTTTCTTTCATTTTCAACTCAATAAAATTAATAATATTTAGTCATTACTGCAACCGCCACCACTTATTGATTTATTGACAATCAATCTACTCATCGTACGGACAATTTCAGATAGACTCAGCCACCAAACTATATCTCGCAACACATAAATGGCATCACTTATAACTAAATCGTACCAATCGATGGAATTATTTAAAAAAATTGCTCAAACAATATTTTTTTTTATAAAATAGAAATATAAACGGAATTCTAGTAGGATTTCCTCAGCCTCGTCTACTATTAACTTCGATGAATAAAGACTGCATATATACCTACAGACATAGACACACAGCACTTAGATTGTTTACAAGATATAAATAACTGTGACTTAATTTGACAGGAACTATGTAAGTTGTAAGAGATGAACTTGTTGAAGAGATTACTGTAATGATTAATACTATTAACGACGTCTATGTAAATGAACGTACTACTTCAAGGATTCATGATAAAATTCAACGTTAGAACATATTAAGATCTTAATGAGGTGTGCGATGATACCTGTTATTAAATAATTTAAAGAAGTTATCGAAGAACTCTTCATTGTGGAGGTTTCTGTACAATAAATACAATGTATACAACAAATGGGTTTAGCCTGTTTTATGTTCAGGGCTAAGATTACGAAGTTGGAGTGGGTCCCTATCGGCTAAGATGACAGGTTAAATCTTATCTCGTGACCTAAGTACATCCTCATTATTCATCTGTGGTGCGTCTCAACGTACCTTAATGGGTATAACAAAATATACGATCATGGGACTACCTCTAGAACCAAGTAATAGCGAATTACATGTAGTAGTTAGAACAGTTACATGAACTTTGCGGACAGGAATTTCAAGACAATTTTCTTTTTCAAAACAAATACTAAATTGCGATAAATTTACCCGTGAAATTCAAGCACATTATTTTTGAGTCATTGAAATATGGTATTGGATTGATGATTAATTTCTCTTTCGATAGTGTAAAATAGAGTGATTAAATCTTATTTTAGTTTTCTCTTGGGAATTTTAAATACCGATCTATTAATTATGACACCATAAATGCTACTTTTTCAAAAAGTTTACGTGCAACAAATTATCAAGTTGATTAGTATCACCAAATAATGATAGATCAAGTGAGACTAATTAAAATGCAGTGTTGCAGGATGCTTTATACGAGTCCATGTTAGTGATATGGTACGACAATGATCACGGTGCCTGATATCTTCTACCAAAGTCTGGTTACTAGCGTCACTTTCAATAAAATTTTAGACAAATTTTTTGTTGCAGTGAGCTTCAAGCGAATCTCAAATTTTCATGGCACGGCGCGTGATTGCTTGAAATTCTGGGTAAAGATATACCGCAGAAGTTTAGTCCTCCAGAGTACCTTGGACATCATCTTCACAAAATCCTTCGAAATTTTCACAACGGAATCTGAAATCGAGTTCATATGTGACTCTTCAGTGAAACTGGTAGTGAGAGTACTTTCAAAGGCTTTGAATTCTGAGCATATGAACAGCTTTTCTTCAGTCCAGAATGGACACGACCTACGGCGGCGTATCTTGCCGAAAAACTTGGTGGGATCTTGGAGGTTCTCAAAACAGGGCACAATATGCTTACAGAGTAGAAAGCAGCTTAGAAGGAAAGCCACGCATCCACAGGTCTACATCGTCGCATTAGTATGATACTCTGAGAGACTTTGAGGGCCTTTCACCTGGCCCTGGCACTGCTTCCAATTTTGCTCTAAGGTTTTACGCCAGCTAATGACTACCTTACTAAAATATCCAATTTGGATGGCTTGCATTTGCTCAAGCCTTTTTGGAATCGAACGGGATATAACTATTCGTGCCACAAAGTCAATACGTGGTCTGTCAAAGCGATGGAGGTGGTAATGCTTTAGCCTTCGACAATGTGACTTACCAATCATCGTTATTTTTAAGACATGGATTTCTTCAAGGTTTGAAGATCGAGTTTATAATCTCCACTGCTCGGACCTGTATCAGTATACAAACAAGTATGCCCGTAGTCTAAGATTATTACGTGCACAATACCACGTATACATTTCATTTGCGCACACCTTATATATCACTCCAGAAGATGGTAGAGTGCCATTGTTATCTGGAATCAGGGAGCGGGCATTAAAATGGCGGCAGAATGTGACCAGAACCACATTTAGCTCTTCAGTACTTGAGATCTCAAGTCGACCTTTGACATCTATAACAATGTTTCTAGATGCATAATGACATGCTCCGAACCTATAATCTGGATTAGCTAGTCTCAATCACATTACTTGTTTTAATGCCTGTGATTCCTATCTTGCGCTACGTAGGATGAGAGCCCCAGCACATATAAAGAATAGGAATTATAAGATTCACCTTCCCGAGCATGTGGTGGGCAAAAGTATCTGAAATTTTGGATTCCTTTAATCTAGTTTGAGTGGCGCGTTTCGCATGCCAGAAACGAAGTTGGACTTTACGAAGTGGCCAGACTTAATGTATTGCATTAAATTTCGACCTATGTTTGTCGCATCCAATAAAAGAAGGAATAAGCCCTAGTTGACTCAGAAATTCCAGAGACTGTTCAAGTATTTGCGTCATAGTTCCCGGTAGCACAGATCCAGAGGTATCCTTCCCAAGAGGTAAGCCAGAGGAACTCCAGTCCCGTCAAGCTCAGGAAGAATGACAAAAAGCTGAATTCCTACATTATTAACTCATTATGTGGCATCGGTTTCTTTTCCTTTAGTGATCTTCAAGAGTGAAGCGATGGGTTTTTGATTGCATTTCCCCAGAGCCCGCATATTGGATATTTCAAAAATTTGATGACGATAGCTGTGACGGAGCGCTCCTAGTAGGTTTGTAGATTATATCCGGTCGTCATGGAGTCTCTAATTCCTTTTATTAGCTTGTTGCTATTGGTAATAAACCTGGTATTGCATGATATTTTCGATACTAGGGAGTCTTGAAGTCTGAAGATTGTGATAGATCTCCCACGGTGTTTGAGTTGCAACACGCCAGTCTACAAAGCTTAAGACGTCAGATTTCGTGTGAATATAATTATATAGATTGTGATATTTATGATATAGTTTGATAGACAAAGTTCTACCCACTAGAGATGACATGATGTTAAGCTTACTATTACAAACCTAGTCATCTGAGTTCAATCCTGAATTGTGATCGAGGGTCTATCATATTCGGAAGTATCTTGACATATACGGAAGCAATGTTACCATATAAATATATAAATTAATTCCAGATCGTCGGAATCGAAAGTCACAACTTTGCCAAATAATTTTGATAAGCTGGCTTGTCGCCTGATACAGGGGCGTTAGATTGTGGTTTTTTTCTTCTATTGACTGTATCTGTGACTCGAAAGTGACTGGCAATTGGTCTAGGTCAAGTATTTAATCGAGATCAAGTGTATGATTCTGGGACTATTTTAACACTTGATCAGTTGGTTTCAGCTATTTAAGATTGATAAATGGGACTCGTTCGGGCTGGCTCTGAACTTTAATTGCATTTAAAAAATTAATCCCATAGATAAAATAAAGGCATTTCTCGCATTTTTTGCAGTTCGATTGCAGGTTTTGTTCAAACTGCCTTGTTTATTTGTTCTGAATTCAGATAAGATGCACATTGAGCAGCATTTAGAGCAGAACGAGGTAGAGGACTCCAATTTTAGATTGAGAAAACAGGAATAATTTATAGATCTTGATTAGATAATATGTGGCTGTTGATGTTTGTAATCAAGATACGCGATTCCGTCAGGGCTATCGATAGAAAGTCGTAGAAATAGATTAGCCGTCGCAGAACTACGGATAAATATAAAGCCGGAATCAAAGCAGTACTAGCCATATTAAAGATAGGATTACGGGTAGAACTAAACAATCAGTTGCTCGCCGACGAAATCGAGAGTGTCTCTTACGTAAAGCCAGAATTATTAAAGCTTAATGGTTAACATAATCTTGCAACGCCTCATAGAACATGGATTGATTTTTTCTCTTAGGCTCCCCGTCCCGGCTTTCGAGTTTTTGATGAATCTGGTCTCGTGAGGCCGTACAAGAAGAAAGAACTCTTAGAGTTCTGCAAGCGTTGCAATTATCATCACGCCACGAGAAACTGTTCGAGGACACCTTCACGTGGAAATTGCTACTCAACAAACCACTCAGAGGACAGATGTAGAGCCTTTACTAAATTTAGAAACTGTGGTGGCTCTCATCGCTCAGACAGCTATCGGTGTCTCGCCCAGCTAACTCGAGCTGGACACCCGACCAAAGAACAGCTCAGAACCCTTAGATAGTCAGGTGAACGAGAACTCCAAGCTTTGGCACGTGTCAAGGAAGCTGAGCTCAAAGCTGCCGCCGCTCTAGAAAATAGTCACACTACAATAAACAGTCAGCTTAGTGGCAAAGATAGTCCCTGTGAAGAAACTCAAGCGCCACCTGCCGAAGATTCATCGGGTGCCACATAAATTTCATGAAGGGCCACCCAGGTCGTCCCCCCATCATTATTTATTTAAGTTTATGTCAATCAATATGGGAAGTGGGGGCACTACGCATGACATGGCGCTTGCTCGCGCTTGTGCGCTGCAGCTGGATGTCGTTCTTATGTAAGAGCCATGGTGTTCGGGGCGCATAAAATCACACTCTTTCTATGATCGGCATATTCTCTTTGATGAAGTTGATGTCCGATCCAGGGCCGTAACATACACTCGTAACGGGTGTAATAACATTAGTGCTTTACAGCAACCCTCCACTTGTCTTGCTGACGACTATTGCTGAGTTTCTGTGAACGACATTATATTTTTAAATGTATTCAAAGCGCCAAATGATTCATCTGCCATATTACCACTTCTGAGTTGGATTCCACCCTCCAGAGTAATTGCTATTGCAAATGGAGACTTAACAGCAGTACACTGGGCCTGGCAACCAGCTGCTGTTAGCTCCTACGGCCATGGCGAAGAAATTGAGAGTTGGGCTGAGGCCAACAACTTAAATTGTCTAATTATAGGTGATACGACGCATCATGCCGGAAACATACTAGATCTAGCATGGTCGAACATCGAGGATGCCAGAGTATGGATCGATCGAGAAGAATGGGTTACCAGTGATCAGATCCCAATATGTGGGACAGTTTCCAGTTATAATTTTTCATTAAAAGCTAAAGGAAGGTTAACCCCCCTCCCCAAATGATTAGCTTCCATTGTTTGTACAGATGGTATTAAGATTAATCCCGCACCCCTTGCAGGAACACTAGCTTTGGGGCAGGTGTAATTTCTGTTGAATTACTGACTGCCTACTGGGACGTTGTTAAGCATTGTGCCACCCAATTTTTTCGGGTGTGTCTCTGTCTGGGGTACCATCCGACGTGTTTTAAGTTAACAGAGGTGATATTTCTTCCGAAGCCTTGGTGCGATCCTTCCACATCAAGAGGATGGAGACCCTATTTCTTTTATTTCATGTCTGGGGAAGGGTCTAGAAAGAATTGTTGCGAAACAAATGTCAAGACTTGCAATTCTCTCAGACATAGTGGGACAACAACAATTTAGAGCACTACCAAAACGATCGGCCATAGATCCAGTATCCTGTGTGGTATATGATATAGAAGAGGCTCGGTCTCAAGGATGGGTTTCTACATTTGTGACACTGGACATGTAGAGGGCCTTCGAGGTAGCTTTACATAATAGACTGCTCCGACGGATGAAAGAACAATAGTGGTCAGAATCTCATATTCGATGAACATCTTCTTTTTTACATAACCATAGTGTCCAGGTTCGCTATTTAAAGGGGGTAACTAGCTCGAAAAAATTAGTGTGCGGCGTTCCGCAGGGCTCTCCTATTTCACCCTTACTATTCCTCCTCTATATGGCTGAACCTATGAGACAGGGTATCATAAAAGCACGCTCTAGTTACACTGATGATGCAGGTATTCTAGGAATAGGTTGGACAGTAGCAGAATCTAATGTAAAGGCCCAACGGGAAGTAAAAAGTCTTCTTGAATAGGCTATTAAACACGCTTTTACACTTGACTCAGATAAATCTAATTTGATTCAATTCCCTAAATGTCGCCGAGAAGACTTATTTAAAAAATAGTCAATGGCGTTACAATAGAGCCTGCTGATCTCACTCGCTGGCATGTATTGAAAAAGGGAACCTTAAATCTAATCAATAAACGTGATAAATGATTGCGTGATAAGTAATAGAATACGATCAAGAAAGAAGAAGAGTTTGCGA
>JAHYSP010001315.1:41037-55539 GCA_019455505.1 Pleochaeta shiraiana
GACGTATTTTTAGATCTAGATCTTGGTATCTAGGAGGACAGAATTTAGACCACCATTTTTCAATAAGAAGTTGCCGGTGCTGTTGCATAAATCAGCGCGGGTAAGCCAAGGTAATATAACTGGGCTTAGTATGTCTCCCAGGAAGATTTCTTTGAGAAGCTCGTGCTTCCGGGTCTGCTTCCAGCATCGAATAAAACTGCATTTTCATGTGCCCAACTTGTCAAGTTGTCCACCTCTTTTCGTGCACCAGCGGCAGAGTCTACGGCAGTACGTCCAAAACCTAGGATCCTAATGTCATCAGTAAAGCTGAATCATGTAATCGCATTTATGCCTTTCATTAGTTCCGCCATGAAAAGTAGGAATAAGAGGGGAGAGATAGATGATCCCTGTGGCACCCCACACACAAGTTCCTTCGGACTCGTCACGCCTCTTTGAAAGCGAACCTGTACTCTACTGCTCCCGAAAACGACGAGGTCCATCGAAGAATAGACTTCGGCTATCCTTGAGCTTGTATCCGCCAAATCAATCTGTTATGCAGAACAGCATCGAAAGCCCCCTGTACATCCAATGTGACAAGTGTTCAGGCCCAACCTTGTGTTTTGCTTCTTTTATGTCGTGCACCATACAAGAGACTAGATCAGTAGCTGATAGTTTTGGTAGAGCTCCGAATTGTTGCTGACCTACAATGTCCAACATAATGGCAAGGTGAGACATTCTTTTAACTAATAGTCTCTCCGGTCCTTTTCCTAGACACAGGCTGCTAGAAGCTCAACAGAAATTCCGTCCGCTCCCGGGCTAGTATTGCCACTACCTATCGTGCAAGTCCGTACCTCAAGCTCAGTCAAATCTTCCCTGTACGAAATATGTTCTTCTCCTGATAGTACGCAAGGTGTAAGGTCATCTGATTCTGAGAGTCGTGTTAAGAGGCAATCTCGTAGAATTAATGCACGTTCGGCCTGGTCAGATATAAATTGCCCTTCGTGCCGGAGAGGAGTAATGCAAGCATGACGAAATTTGGATTTTTTTCTTCTTTTTTTTTCTTGATAACTATTTGCTTAAATCACGAATATTTCATTCAACAGCATGTGTGACAGAACCAAGTTGGTTATAAAAAATCGATTTAATAATCTAATATGGGGAGAAAAGAACTATGTCTACACTTGCTATGTACATATATATATTATCCAACAGGGGGTTATTTTGGGTATGGTGTAGTCTAATTATCCACCTCTCCTGACTGCGTCTTCGATGTACAGAAATAAAATTGCACCTCCTATCCCTGCTTAGATTATCTGCACTATATGCTCGCTTAGGTTACCACTTAAGCTGACAGGACGGTCAACCCGTAACATATGCGTGTTAATTCACTTGATATTAAAAGCGTGCAGATAGTAAAATGTGATTATCAGGTAGTCGTGATATCTGTTAAGAGAGTATATTTAGTGTCTATTCTATTTTTCTATCTATTCTAGTGCGGGTCATCTCAAGTAGGTTCTCTCAATTACCCCCTTCTTCCTTAGTCCTTACATGGGTTAAGTTATGTATCATTATGGTCGATCCTAATCTCGCCTACTAACTGCATATATCTATGCATGCATAATTCTGCTTACTTAATTACGCTTACAAATATAAAACAAATCACCATTATGATTTTCTCAATTTTTGTTTTGATTTTTTTCTTCCAAGAACGACTCATTTAAACGGTTAATCCTCTCAAATCAGTCGTACTTATTTCGGATTTTATGTCTCTCTGAATCACTTTGAATCGATTCTATCCTGTTCAGAAGTAATTTGGATCATTTTTACTTAACTTGCAACGCTTGCTGAGTAAGATGCGGATCGGAATTACTGTAAAATTATGCACACAGGGCTTGGAACTCTATTTCCTTAACCTGATTACCTCAATACAATAGTTACTCAATATCAGCTTAGAAATTAGATTTAAACCAAATTCTAGGTATCAGGATCCCATATTGTTATTCTCTGACGAGTTTGCGTATCTATCATGGCCAATATTTCCAAGATTGAGGACCAAAACGCTCAAGCAAATGAAATATAAAAATGTGCTATTATCTAACATTGATAGTAAAGATGCCAAAATAGTAAGTTAATCTTTTTAATTCTATATAAATTTAATTCGCCTTTATGATTTTGCATTCACGTACTCCAGGAACGGAATCCATAGAATAAAAACTAAACCAATGCTACTTGCGAATTAAGTACACATTTCGATCCTATTGATTTGATCCAGGTATTGCTGTCCGACATACATCAATGAATTCCCCATTTATGTAGATTTGAGTGTATATTTGTGTCTAATTAAATTGAATATCAAATAAGCAGACCTTAGCCAATTCCAGTCAGGGGGTTCCAATCAGTTTGTTACAAGTAGAGCTTGGAATATGAAGCTTTATATGAATCTCTCTCTCTCTCTCTCTCTTGCCGTCTAATCTTATGAAATCAAAGCCTGATGATTGCTGAAAAAATGAAAGTCTAATTCGTAATGTTAGACGAAGAAGTTCTAGAGATAAAACTTCACACCCGGCAAAAGCTAAATAATTAGCTACATTTTATATCACCTATTGTTAAGGAATCCATGTCTAAGAGAACATGGATAGAGTGTTTGTTGTTACCATCGATCGATACTTATCATATCCATAGAGTGTGGATCATATTGAAATTTATATGATGATATAGATCGGAGGGTATTGGAAAGCAGAGATCTAATATAATAAATTCAGTTGTGATAAATAACTCAGCGGAGTATGATTGTTGAACTTTGATTTCTAAATAGACTTTGTCATGGTTATATCAGAAGTATGAATACCAGTCCTTTCGGTTTTATTTTTATTTTTTTTTATCATTTAACGTGTATGCAGCCTCAAGGCTATGACACATTAGCAGTGTCAGTAGGTACACTTATGCCTCAGTTTCCATTTGTAGATGCCACTACGAAGTATGTTCGCTTTTTCTTCGCCAACAGTCTCCCTTCATCCGTCCTTTCTGTTTACTATGAAGTAAAAACAAGTATTTGTGCTTATATTCATCCTCCTTCATTTAGCATTAAATAAGCTCTTATCAGACATTTTATTCATCTAAACTTGCAAGAATTTCAAAGTTAGTACTGTTATCCAAGTGCCCGGACTATTTTTCTGAAAAGACTATGTTTTTGTTAAACATATCACTCATACAAAGCCAAACTAGAACTTGTCCAATTGTACAAGCAGTTCACTTGGATGAGTCTTGAAGTTTTTGAAATTGTAGAGCCCCCTTTTCCAAATTTCCACGATAGTCCTGGATACATTTGAGAGAAGACTCTTACAAGTAATAAAGTGAGGCGGTTACGACCAATACCGTCGGAAGTGAATTGGACTATTTACCTAACTCCTTTCTAACTAGATAAAATGTTCCTCGGACGCTCCTCAAATGGGTTATAGACTCCATTAAAGCTTCAGTTGAAAATATGGACAGATTGATCAAAGCGGCCATGAATATTATGTACACTAAGTCTGGCACTTGGATTCTGAAGAAGATTTGCCACGTCTACAAAATCAATTATCCGGAGCGAAAATCGTCACGAATTTAGATTAGTAAATTAGATAGAAATTGCATATTATTTCTGATTTGATTAGAATTGTTCATGAAATTTCAGTTTCCAGTTTTCGTATTCTGGAGTTGCGCATTTTTTAGATTGTTCTTGTGTTTCGATGTGTTAGAAATAGAATCCATAAGTTGAATAAAAATTATATCTTGGAGATATGCTGAGAGGTTTAAAAGCTTCACAGACTGTAAGATCAAGGTCAGGCCCTTTAGCATATGTTGAGCACAATAGACTCCTTTCTCTAGAAGTTCAATTATTGGGAAAGTGCTGTGAAATAACTTATCGATTAGGAAGGCTCTATGATTCTATAGATTGGTTGTTACGCTACACGCTCGCGTCGGACATCGCGCTACTTTAATTTGCGTGAAAAAAGTGACATCAAAATATTTTGAATCCTGAACATGAAAAAAATGATTTGCCTTGATGCTATCTTCTTGATATCACAATGAGACTTCGGCTATCGATTCGCCGAAATGGCCTCCCAGAGACATTTATCATATGGTCGATTGATATATCGTCTCAACCCACCATCTATCAGCTCCTTGAGCAGGTCAATGAGGTTGTACCAATTGAATCAGATGATGACTGGGGCTTGGAAGATTATGCAGTTGAGCTTCGGGGATTTAATGACGTCAATTATGAATTTCTGCACTTTCAAAATGTTGCTAGTGTCCTGAAAGAAGATGATGAAGTTATGTTGGTAGTTCTTTCGATTACCTTGCCTCGCTGACATCAGTTTTAGCATTCGATGCCTATTTTCCAATGACATTAAAAAACGAAGAGTATCTGGGAGAACTCAATTAACTTCAGATGGCAGACGTCTCTTTGATGGTGTGCCATGGGGAAAACCTCTATTACGGAAAGTCACTGCTCGACCTCCAGTCAAAATACATCCAAAATATCCTAAAAGACTTACTTACACTCAGAATCAAGATGAACTAGAAAATAGTGAAAATTCAGAAGCTTGTAACCAAGAAGATGACTTTGCGTCAGAGAAATATTCAAATCAACAATTAGTGCTACAATCTGGCCTTGATACTGAAGATTCTGAATGTGATGAGGACTATGTTCCTGATGAAGAAAGTAACGGTGAAGGCTCAGATTGGGAATATTCTGAAACGAATAGTGTTGCTGAAGAAATAGCAACAGCAAATAGTGACAAAGTTTCTGAGGTAAAAAAAGTAAATCATGATTCCACCAAAACGTTGGACCGGCATGCCCAAATTTGTCTATTACATTCAGCATTTCCGTCTTCAAATTTAGCAGTCTGTAAGTACGTTATAGATGGAACTAAAGGAAACATTAGTGAAGCATGGGAAGCCTTGTCGATAGGATTTCCTGCCAGTAAAAGTCGGGAAGAAATTACCAAGATTGCATCAGTGAAAGACAATAGTCAAATCAACAATTTTCATGCTACTCCAAAGTCTCCTACGCCTCCAAAATCTGATCAAGAAATGAGGAGTACTAAATCAAAAAAAAGTGTAACTCAATCCCTGGAAAATAAAAGAAACACCCCTGTTCATGAGAAAAATAATCTGAATGACATCCCATCGGACCCAGTTACAGCCGATAGAGCTTTGTCTTTGATGCCAGATGCCAGTCCAAATGTCAACGGCTCCCAGTGCACTAAAAATCCTAGAAGTAGTATTCTAACCTTCAGCAAAAATTATACACCAGAACTTATTGAGAACAATCAAGGACATGATTTTTACAGCAAAAGTAGTGACGAAAGTAGTAATAGTAGCGATAGAGGATCCTCGTGTACTTTTTCAACTTCATCCGTAAAGAAAATCAATCTGAACAGATCTTCCTACAAAATTGATGGTAACAGCAGCGATAAATTGTCCTGTGAAGATGAGGCACCAGATATAATATCTAGCAAATCTTCACATGTTGAAAATAGAGACACTTTCATAAATTATGCACCAAGCAATGCAGAAACCAAACCTCTTGTAGCTCCAGGACTGGGAAAAAAAGCTACGAAGCGAAGAAATGAGAGGAGAAAGATTAGCAACACCATTAAAAGGCTCAAAGAGAAAGGAATCATTCCGGCAGGAGCCTCGAAAGATGAGTCTATTATATTGTATGAAAAACAACAGTCTTTGGCGAGTAATGGGAAAGATACCACGGTCAAATTGGACTCTGTAAATCAAAAAAGTGTGAATAAAACTGAAGAAGATCGTGAATTTCAACTAAGAAGAAAAGAATTACTTGAGTCTATCTATTCTGGTGGGGTCGAAGTTCAAATATCACCGTCTTCAAAATCACTGGGCCCCAAAATCGATAAGACAAATATTTCTCAGCATATTTCTAATCCTCAATCTGCTATTGATGAAACGGGTCGTGTTTTTATTGGTCATAGAAATAATACCACGAAGGATGATGTAATAAGTAATACTGTGTCAGAAGTTTCAAAATCCAGTGTTTCTATACCTGTTCCAGAGACTGAGCCGGTCACTTCGAGATTAAATCAAGAAGTAGACACGCCTCAACGATCTACGCTAAATATTGACACCGGACGAAGAATTCTATTAACCTCTATGGGATTTAACCCTTCGATATCAAAGCAGGATGAAGAAAACATCAGGAAGAATTTGACGAAAAATCCCAAGAATATTAAAAATTCTAAACATATAGAGCTAGATACCGATAATGTAGGAGTGGATAAAACTGATCCCGAGGCTTGGAGGGGTAAAATCATTTATCGGGCAGTAGAATGTGTTCAAAAAGGCGTTGAACTAGCCGAGCCGCCCTTTCCATTTTATCAACGATGGGATCATCAACAACAACTCGGTAAGAGAAGGAAAAACCAGGGTGCTCAAGCAATTGGCTATAAAGATCATGGTCATTTTTCAAAGAGGCGAAAAATATTTCAAGATACGGAAACTGTCAAAGATCCTCAGTACTTTGAGACTTCCAATGGGTCTAGCCATAATGAGAATTTAATGGAGCATCGTCTTGAATTTGATCAACGAAACAATTCATTTACTTCCTTAAGTAAGCTTAATGAAAACAAGATACAGTGGCCTGAGGATCTACCTCCACTTCCTTATGATATATCTCACCTTTTAGATTTGACAGAGAGTCAGATAACGACTCGTATGATAATTGCATTCAAGCAGCTTGAGATCTCACCTGAAACTAGATGGCAGCCTCAAGTTTCAGCCTATAAGACAGCTATCGTTACCTCGATAGACCATGGCAAAATTCAAGTTCAGTTGGCACATCGAGACTTTCATCCGGCTTCTGAGAAATTATATGATGAAAATGGTCAAAGAATTTATGAGGGATACGAGACCATCGAAGTGGATGAAGAAGATGATGAAGAAACTCAAGATAATGGATGCCGTGATCTTCATTTTTATGAGTTAATCGATCCCAAGATTGTAAAACTTGACGAATAACAAAAAAAAAAACGATTAAGGACAGCACTATTATTCAACCAGTACTCCCCAAAATTCTATTAATGGTTCAATCATCACGAACAAAGGCTGCCAATCCTCCCCAGTTTCTTCAGATCAATTACTTATCTTTTTGATTCATCTGAATCAGCTTTTCTTGAATGTAGTAGTCAAAACAAAAAACTAATAAAAATTAATGTCATATGTATTAATATTTGTTGAGTTTGCTCAAGTAAACGAACTCCTGTACTTAAAAATAAAGATTGAATCTTCGGTATTAATCAAAAAGACGATATTAACTTAGCTTCATTTTTTTTTTTTACATGAATTTCCCAAATTAGAAATGACTGTTACGGGCTGCGCCTTACATTAGATCCTTGTAGAGAGATCAACCTAAAAAGCAATACTTCTTGATGGTAATGTAGATCATCTAACTTTAATGTGCAAGGTAAGCTGGGATAAGCATGGGAGATTCAGGAGAACATTCCACAAGTGAATAGTTATATAGGTTCTTTTCCATTAGCTCTAGATTACCTCTTTACGATCAACGAAAACCTCACCACGCGGATTCACGAGCAACATAGCGGATCCTCGGAGCCCCACGAGCAATGGAATCAGGCCCATATTGAAAATACGAATGATTCTTTTCCAAATCTTTCTCCGGCATATTTGGAAGCACTATACAATC
Source organism: Pleochaeta shiraiana (assembly GCA_019455505.1). Lineage (NCBI taxonomy): Eukaryota > Fungi > Ascomycota > Leotiomycetes > Helotiales > Erysiphaceae > Pleochaeta > Pleochaeta shiraiana. The sequence continues at coordinate 48,728 of JAHYSP010001315.1, forward strand.
AGCTCGCCAGAGAATTCCTTCGTCAAGATGTTCCTCATCAAACCCCAAATCAGCAATCGCAATCTCCTCACCTACCCCCTAACCAACATATTCAAACTGAACAAGGATCAGATCATATCCAAAATCAAACTCCAACTCCACTTCCCCCCAATATTAATGGCCCAATAGAGCCTAATAAAAAGAAAGCCAACAAGTGGCCCAGCTGGGATGGTGCCCCACTAACTCTCAGATCATATCTGGTTCGGTTAAGGGCCAAAAATCGAGGAAGACAGGCATCAATTAGGTTCTGATAGAGCAGTTTTCTTGGGAATTCTAGATTCTGTTCCAGTAGATAAGCAGACCCGAGTCTCGCATTGGTTCGAAACGGGCGGTGTCCTAGGAGATTATAATTGGAAAAATTATTTAAAACATTTGGAAGACCAATTTGAAGACAAGCTGGCACGAGAGAAGGCAGGGAGCTTGCTCTCACGAATGAGATTGGGGCAAACCAGTACTTTGCTGATTTCCTTCAAGATTTCGAATTCAAATTATCACAAATTGGTGGAAATATGTCGGATGAAAATAAGATATGGAATCTGAATAATGCTATTAACATGACTCTCCGCCAATACCTAGTATTTAAAAACCTGCCGAATAACGATTATCAAAAATGGGTAACAAAAGTCAGAAGAATTGCTGGCCGACAGGAGACTCTTCCAACATACAGGCCCAAAGGGTGTTCATGTAAGAAAACTTGTTACTTGCCCCAGAATGGTTCTGTACCCCCCGCGCCTCCTAACTATAATAACAACGTAGCCAAAATGGACCCAGATGGTGACACCCTAATGGGGGAGTCAATGCACTTAAGTTACTGCAGGCTGCAATTAGCACTTTAACCGCCGGTCCGTCCAGTCAAAAAAAGGTAAGACCGTTGGCAAGATGGAGATCTCCTGAGGAGTTTGAGCGTTTAAGAATCGAAGGGAAATGTATACGGTGTCGGAAAATTGGACATAAAAGCCGGGTATGTCCTGAATTCGGCCCAGCTAAGAAGCCAACTGCTATATCACATGTAGGGAATTCGGTCCAACGTCAAGAAATTAAGTCTCAATCAGAATTAGAGGCGGAAATCGAAGATCTTTCTGATAGTGAAGGAGAAAGTGAGAATTCAGGAAAAGAGTAGCCCCTGATCCAAGTAGCGTTCAGGGTAGAAGGGAAATTTTAGCAAGAGAAATTAAAGACGCTTTCCAAAAAATGAACAGTACTCCATTTCTAATTGATTGCCTAGTAAACTCTAGTTTTTTTGTGCAATCTCTTATTGATACTGGTTGTCTTTGTTATGCTGCTTTTTCGAATGAACTTGTTAATAATAATAAACTCCCGCGCATTCAAATAGCAAAACGATCCTTACATCTAGCAAAAAAAGATGGGTAACAAAGAATTATCAGCGAAATAACATGTGCAATCCTTGATATAGATGGCAGAAAGGAGAAAGTCTATGGATACGTAATTCATGATTTAGCGTATGATATGATTCTTGGGAAGCGTTGGATGGAATACAATAATGTAGTGTACCTTTCAAGGAAAAGAGCCATACGTTTCGGATCAAGCCCCAATGGTCTTGTAGTGAGGGAAAAGGACTGGTTTAAAAACAAGGCCCCTTTTCAAATAAGAAATAAAATTTATCATGTTGCCAGCGCCAGTAAATTTAAAGGGAAATCCTTCATCAAGCTCCTGAAATCGGCAAGGAATGAACCTGGAACCCAAATCTTTACGATTACCCTGGAAGATTTGAATAAGGCCCTCGAAAAACAGACCCCGAGTTCAATCGATGAAATTCGTCAAGTGCTTCCTCACGAAATTAAGGCTTGGGCCCGACTTTTTGTTGAAGACGATGAAAGTATTCTACCCCCGCACAGGAGGTCAGATATGAAAATCAATCTGGAAAGAGATGAAAAGGGAAGAGAAAAGCCAATTCCATGGGGGCCTCTGTACGGCATGTCCAGGGATGAGCTCTTGGTATTAAGGAAGACACTGACAGACCATCTCGAAAAAGATTGGATTAGGGCTAGCAGCTCCCCAGGATGTGCACCCGTATTATTCGTAAAAAAACCAAATGGTGGACTTAGATTTTGCGTAGACTACAGGGCACTCACTAAACGCAATAACAGAAAAGGATAGATACCCCTTGCCTTTAATAAAAGAAACCCTTAGGTCATTATCACTGGCAACATGGGTTACCAAGGTGGATGTGCGAGCCGCTTTTCATAAACTACGGGTTCGGGAAGGCGACGAAGAAAAAACAGCCTTCCGGACAAGATTTGGATCTTTTGAGTGGCTGGTCACCCTACTCGGCCTTCAAGGAGCCCCTGCGGCTTTCCAAAGATATGTCAACGATACTTCGGGTGATTTTCTAGATGATTTTTGCACCGCTTATTTAGACGATATACTAATTTACACCTCTGGGTCCTTAGAAGACCACTGGAAAAAGGTTGAAGCAGTCTTCAATCGCCTCGACAAAGCTGGCCTAAAGTTAGATCCCAAATAATGTGAGTTTGCGGTCAAGGAAACCAAGTATCTAGGGTTTATTATTAGTTTGGGAGAGGGAATCAAAGTCGACCCTAATAAAGTTGAAGCAATCAAATCTTGGGAAGTCCCCACATCTGTAAAAGGAGTTCGAAGTTTTTTGGGATTTGCAAACTTTTATAGGGAATTTGTACCAAATTTTAGTGAAATCTCAAGGCCATTACTGGACCTAACTTAAAAGAATCATGCGTTTTTATGGACTCATAGCCATGATCAAGCATTTGAACACCTCAAAAACAGTTTTTACGACTGCACCTGATTTAGCACTCTACGACTCAGAAAAAAAAATTGTTGTAGAAGCAGAATGCTCTGGATATGTCATGGTAGCCTGTCTATCACAATTTGATCATGATCGAGCCCTTAGACCTATTGCATATTTCTCTAAAAAATTAACACCTGCGGAATGTATATATGAAATCCATGACAAAGAATTGCTGGCGGTAGTAACTGCGCTGGAGCAGTGGAGGAGTGAACTAATGGGGCTGAAATACCCGTTTACTGTGCTTTCAGATCATAAAAACCTCCAATATTTCATGAGACAGAGCTTCAAGTGCTATGGGATCAAGGGTGTGTCGAAGAACAGGCTTTTAAGTGTCTGTACGAGGCTTTAAAAATTGAGGAGCGAGTTTCCCCCCCCAGTTTAAAACTAAAGATATCCATCTCTGAATGCAATTTTGACGAAAGAGGTGCACTTCGCTTTCGAAGTCGTGTCTGGGTACCTAGCTGGGAGCCTCTACAAACTGCTCTCATTCAAAAGACCCACGACTCATATATCACAGGGCACCCAGGCCGTGATAACACATACGCCATTCTGTCAAGAAATTTTTTCTGGCCTAAAGCCTCGTCAATGGTGTGGGTATTCTGCAAAAATTGCGATATTTGTGGACGATCAAAGATCTGGAAAGAAAAAAAAAAGGAATATTGCTACCACTCCCAGTACCCGATCGTTATCACTCAGAACTATCAATAGATTTCATGACAGAATTACCAGCATAATCTAAGCACAGCCCACGATTTTTAATGGTTATAACTGAAAGATTATCAAAAAGCTGCACATTGGAAGTCATGAGCTCAATGTCAGCAGAAGACTGTGCTGATAGATTTATTCAATGTCACTATCGTTTTCACGCATTTCCATCCTCTCTGACTTCCGATCGTGGCTCTAATTGGGTAAGTGATTTTTGGAAACATCTCTGCAAGTTAGTGGGAATAAACCAGCATCTTTCGACGGCTTTCCACCCCCAGACCGACGGCAGTACGGAAAGAATGAATCAGGAAGTCTTAGCGTACCTGAGAGCCTTTATCTCTTATGCTCAATATGAATGGTCATCAATGCTTCCTACGGCAATGCTGGCGCTTAACAACAGAGATACTTCGACCGGGTTTAGTCCATTCTATATTACACATGGTTATCACGCAGAACCCATTGATCAAGTTCAGCCAAATATTTTCAAGCTATCAGACCCAGCTAGAAGGGCCCAAGAATTTGTTATAAGACTTACTGATGCCCAAGACTGCGCACAAGCGGCAATGGCCTGGGCCCAACAGCGAATGAAACATTTTTCAAATTTAAATCGACAACCTCAAGAAAAATATAAGGTGGGAGATCACGTCTGGCTCTGTCTCAAGAATATCGAAACGCCCCAACTTTCAAAAAAACTATCTTGGGTGAATGCAAAATATCGTGTTTTAAAAGTTATTAGTCCGCATGTGGTTGAACTTGATGTTCCTTCTAATATATGGCCCAGATTTCATGTGGACCTGTTAAAAAGGGACCCCGGAAACCCATTACCATCCCAAATATTAAGAGATAGTCAGCCAGCGCCAATCATAAACTCCGAAGGTGATGAAGAACAAGTTATCGACAAAATCCTTAGAGCTGAAAAGAGACGTCGAGGTCGAGGATTTCGAAGGGAAGTACTTGTAAAATGGAAGCATTTCGAGGAGCCTAACTGAGAGCTTCGCGAAAATCTACAAGAAACCGAGGCTCTAGATATTTTTGAAAAAGAATTTGAACCAGGTGATGGTGTGGGAGAAGATGTTGGAGGACGAACAGGAATAACAGGCAACCGACGAAAATTTTGAGGAAAAAAAGTTTTAAGACCTTAAAAAAAAAATTATTTATGCAAAAATACAAGTGGACAGGAGGGGTAATGTTACGGGCTGCGCCTTACATTAGATCCTAGTAGAGGGATCAACCTAAAAAGCAATACTTGATGGTAATGTAGATCATCTAACTTTTATGTGCAAGGTAAGCTGGGATAAGCATGGGAGATTCAGGAGAATATTCCACAAGTGAATAGTTATATAGGTTCTCTTCCAGTAGCCCTAGATTACCTCTTTACTTAGAAAATAAACTGTATTCGGCCACCTTACATTGTTAAATCGTTTTTGTGATTGCCCTCTCACAATGACACATTTATATGGTAGAGAATTTTTACTTTTTACAAAATAGTTGAACTCACCATAACTATTAAAACCATGGTTATCGCAAATGTTGTTTGAGTGTGAGTGTCCAATTAATCCAAATTACGTAGTCATGATCTCTTGTCTCCTTGATAGTCTTAGACTCCATAAGGACGATTAAAAAAAAAAAAAAAACCGTGGTTATAATCTTAGCGAGGAAGCTATACTTGAGAACAGAATATGTTGGATTCTCTTGATACTCTATTCTAAACAGGAAATGAGGTCCATTATAACTACTTCGTTCACTTATTAGGCTAAACTATTGGAAATTGGTGATACCTATTATTATATGAAAGTCTGAAAAGTACAGACGATGAGAGTTCAGATAAATAATGTGGCAAAATAGATGTTGTCATGCTAGAGTATATGCCTCAGGCGTTATTAGCGCAGACGCGTCGTCGCGTTGGTATTTAAACTTGGAATAAAATAATAATAAAAGATGAGACTTACTGTAGAAGAAATATCAATATATACAATTTTTCCGTGTAGATCAAACATAAACAACTTAAATGCATGGATATCACAACCAAGACTCCTAGACTCCTAAAACTAAAAATAGTCAAGTACCTTCGTTGAAGATCTCTACTGTATAAGATATTCGAACATTACTATCTCTTCCTCATTTCCCGCTCCTGAGAAATGTCAGGGAGCTATGACCAATAAATATGAGTTCCAATCTTAATAATAACTTATATTAATAAAATTTACTACTGACCTGATGAAAATTTCTTTTCACTACCATAAAACTAAATATCATTACTTCCCTAATACTGTTTGTAAATAGTATTGTATACAACCTTGTCTGAATGCCCCATCTCCTGAAAACCAATATGACTCTTTATCACTGATTGATAATTGTGTCTAGTTTCGTCCCAGATTACAATCCACAGCTTGGTTATTCCTACATCCAAAAATAATTAGTTGTGAGGTCGGGGGACTAGAATCCATAAAGACATCATCAAGAGTTGGAGTAGTGAGAGAAAGAATCATTTAATAACTAACTAAAGCTACATTAGCTACCAAAATTTCTACATGTTTTTACCACATTGGGTAAATCTTATTATAACTCTGCAAAAACTTCATGAAAATTAATGGTGCTGAGCTGTAGAGAATTTTAAGTCATTTTTCGAGTGATCAAATGGGTTTTTTTTACAAAAATAATGATGATTTGTACAATTTGCTGGGATCTTTGCATCAGGTGACCATGTGGAATTTTTGTGCGCGTAATTCTAGTACCTAGTATCACCCCCTCTTGCCATGATTACTGCCACAACTCTTGATGGCATACTTTCAATTATTGATTGACATGAATTTTCAGGTATATTTTTTCACAATTCATCAACTCTTTCCATCAATTCATGTATACTACTGGGTGGTTCCGGGTATTCTCCAAGTCGACGTTTGACCAAACACCAGAGATGCTCAATTGGGTTTAAGTCAGGCGATTGAGATGGCCATTTCNNNGACTAGCCAATTCTTTGTGTTCCTGTAAGTATGCTTGGCATCGTTATCTTGTTGAAAAAAAATTTGGTTTTTGGCGCCGGAAAATAGTTTATTCGCCAATTTTTCTATCGTTGGGACCAAAAAAGTACTCAGAATGCCTATTAACTGCTCCGAGTTCATCCTGCCGACACCAAGTCAGGACATGCATCCCCAAATTATCACGCTGCCACCCCCGAAATTCAGTGTCTCTTCGACCATTTCTGCCGGATAATCACTTGGAATCTTGGACCAGGCATACTTAATGCCATCGCTATTGAGCCTATTGATCTTAGTCTCATCTG
>JAHYSP010001316.1:5304-27943 GCA_019455505.1 Pleochaeta shiraiana
CCCATGTGGTGTCGTTGGTACCCGTCCATCGCACTAAAGATTGTACCTTATTTCGACGGGTCCGGGAATCTAGTATTGCTTCCACTTCGTGAACTTCGTGACCGGACGGGGCAATTTGAAGTGGCTCTGGAGACTCCAAATGTTGGGATGGGTTTCAATTATAAGCAGGGCAAAGTAAGCTAACATGAAAGTTATTGTCGATTCTGAACTGAAAAGGCAAGTTGAGTTTAGCAACAAGGGGTGTTTTCATTGCCGTGATCTGCCATGGGCCTGCGCGAACGTGATCGAGTTTTTTGGACGGTCTAGCTAAGGCTAATTTTTTTAAGGATAAGTAAACCATATCTCCGGCTTGATATCTAGGTGCTGGGAGGCGTCTTTCATTTGCGTATGTTGACTGATAGGCTTGTGCGAGTGTTATGTGCTCCTTACAGTGTTTAACCAAACTCCCCATGCGTTTGATACATTCTGGTGAGTCACGGGACTCGGAACTTTTCGACTCTGGAATAGAGTTCATCTGGGGATGATGTCCAAAACTGGCGAAAAAAGGCGATACTCCTATAGATGCTTTTACGTTGTTGTTACAACAAGATTCCGCTAGTGGTAGATATTTCACCCAATCATCTTGATGATGATTAACATAATGGCGTAAATATACTTCAAGTGTTTTATTAGCCCTCTCTGTTTGTCCGTCTGTTTCAGTTTGATATGACGTTGAGAGTTTGTGGGTTATTCTAAGCCGTGAACAAATTCCTTTCTAAGTTTTGTCTAAAAAGACCCGGCTTTGGTCTGAAACAAGAGAGTCTGGAAGACCAGCAAAGCGAACGACGTGTGTGATGAAAGCTTCTGCTGTGTCTTGGGCAGTGGGCCGTTCCGTGGATATAATCCAGTCTCACTTGGTAAGTTGGTAAGTCGGTCTACTACCTGAAAAATATAGCGGTAAGAAAAATCACGAACTTTGCATGTTGGTAGAGGTCCGATGAAGTCGAGAGTAAGATGACGGAATGATGCTTGTGGCGCTGGGAGTGGCTTAAGGAACCCATAGGGTTTTTGGCTTGAAGGATTGTTCCTCTGGCAAATTTTACAGCCTCATCTATCAGAATCATCCCCTAGTCCATCTACTCAGCTCGCCAATCTGACATTAATAAGCGTCGGAATTATATGAGTTATAGAGTACTTGATTCACCAGATACTTTTGCTCATTCAACGACCAGCTATAACTCGTCTTTTAGTTTTACAGATTCTGAAACGGCCGATCAAGGGAACAACAACATGCAAGGCATACAAATTACCTCAAGCCAACTAATAGACCAAATTCTCTCCGGGCCTACAAATCCAACATCGTCTTTAAATTTCCTTCCTCCGGAACTCTGGAGCACTCCTTACCTTCTCCAGGTCCCTGGAGCCATGAATAACGCTATGTTAGTCGACTCCGTCCGAGTAGCAGCTCTGTTCGACGCCCAGAAACCATCTCCGCCTCCTTCTCAGACAGCTAACTCTACACCGCTGGTGAGACTCTCCGCCCCTCCAATCGCCTTATAAGATGGGTCCCCGAGTAGTCTATGCCTTTTCTGTTTGCAGATAGCCAATCAATTGAACGACGAAAGTCATTATTTCCCGAACGAAATATCCAAGGTTCGTTATGCATATCAATGTCTGGGGTTAGGAACTCCGAGGAAAATGAGGCCTCAGTTTCGATGTCTCGAAGACCCATCAGTTAAGCCAGAAATCACAACTCTAACCGAAATCATGAAAGCCTATGTGATATCACCCTGTAAACAAAACTTGGTCTTGGGCCTTCCTTGGATAGAGAGACATGCTCCGTATATAGACTGGAAAGAGAATACCCTCACTTTCGGCGAAAATTGTTTCGAAAAGGCTTGCTGCAAGTTTGAAACTACCATTCCTTATTTTAATTCAAGAGCCTCAAAATCTGTCTTAGAAAATCCTATCGCCCAGAGTTATCATCAACCCTCCTCTCAACAACCAAGTATGGTCCCAGCACCTACTTTTGCAATGCTGGCCCATCAGCAGGAAAATTTCAACTTTGGACTCAGCCTTCGTGATCTCGATCTTTTGTCTAATGAGATCACGGAGCCATCTCTCGACACACCTGTGGACAGAACCCCCAAGCTACAGCAAAAAGACACAAACACTAAAGAACATTTACCTCACCATTATCATGAATATCTTGACGTATTCAATCGTGACCAAGCAAAACAACTACCACCTCATCGATCCTGGGATCACTCTATTGATCTACAGTCTAACGCACATCCCCCAGCGTCGCGACCCTATTCAATGAATCAGCGTGAGCTCAAAGCTCTCCGAGAATACCTTGATCAAGAACTGGATAAGGAATTCATCCGTGTTTCTCGCTCTCCAGCTGCAGCACCAGTACTTTTCATTAACAAGCCTAATGGTGATCTCCGGTTTTGCATCGATTATAGGGGATTAAATGCAATCACAATCAAGAATAGACACTTGCCCTTGATAACGGAAACGCTTAGCCAACTCTCTCGCGCCAAATATTACACGAAACTAGATGTAATATCAGCCTTTAATAAACTCCGTATTAAAAAAGGAGATGAATGGAAAGCTGCGTTTACATGTCGATACGGACTTTTTGAACCCGTTGTGCTACCGATCGGGCAGGAACCTTACAGTAGGTGTTCCTCGATATTTCAGTGAGTGCGGGGAATATTGCAGAAGGCGAGATCTAAAATGCTCCCTCTGTTGTGAGTGCTTAGGTCAGCTAGTGAGATAGAATGAGGTAGCTTGATAGGGCCCAGTTGGCTAGCTCGTCTGCCTTTCTCGATTCTGGTGCACAGATATCCCATAGAGGATGTCTAGTATTAAAATTTCCAGATACCAAATAGTTTGCCGGTGCACGCCATCCTTTTAAGGCAGAGATCATAAGTCCACCCTCCGACTCTTGTGGTGGTCTACATATATTTGCAATTGTGATTGGAGGTGTGACCCCTGTAATTGTCACCCAGCATATGTTGGTGGTTTCAAGGGGGCGAATTTGCAAGGCGTGCAAGTTGCAGCCTTTTCTGGCGTTAGATAAGATCCGTACTCTGACGCCCCAGGAGTCTGAGGGGCTGAGTTTGTCGTAATCCAGGTGATGTTTTGTGATTTTGTTTTCTGATTACGTAGAATCCATTGTTCTTGTGGAATCATGATTTCTGCTAATTCTGTACTTGTATGGACAAGGGCTAGGTCGTGGTTTGCTTGTCCTCTGGTCACATTTTCCTGGAATTCCTTCAGATGTCTCCATTGGTGATTCGATAGGCTGCTCAGCATTTAGCTGAGGCAGGGGGATCCCTGTGTCTAGGTTTACTGAGTTAATCAAGAGTCAGTCCTGGCGGCCAGCTTTTTTTTTTTAGCTATGCTTGTGTAGAATTTCGGACCAGCCCTCATCTAACTATTGGACGCGCTGAACAGAGTTTTTTATCGACCGAGTTTAGACCTTGGCAGTTTGAGCACCTAGGGGTTTCCTAGCATCTTGAATGGCCTTTTGAGCTGCAATTCTCAAATCTTTGCTCATGGTTGCGGGATCTTGCGTCATGGAAGCCGCAGAATTTGAGCCATTGCGATGGTTTAGGAGATTTAACTATTTTTTGGACACAGAGCTAGTGCAGAAGTGCCTGAAGGGCCGTACTAGCGGCTTAAAGTAAGCAGCGATTGTGCCGCTGGGTAATGGGTTGTCCATAAATTTCCTTGACCATGCGACCTTCATGAGTTTGCACCAGTCACTGCTTGTGTTCTTCAAAAGCGGGTTCTGCCGTTATTTCCCATCTTTTTCCATCTAGGAAGTGTAAATTCCGGAGTAAGTGATCATCTACATGTGTATTTCATTCCTCTGCTTTCTCCACTTCTCCTCCTAGAGTTGCTGAAATTATATAGGCCTCTCCGAGAATGAGCTCTGATTGTTTCGAATTATTGGGTACAATTGCAAAGCCAGATTTAACTTTCTGCACGGTTTTTAGGGAATCATTTTCCAATTTAAGATTCTTGTTCAGGGCCAATTTGATAGTATGTGCATGTTGTGTGTGATTGGGGTGACTTTCAGCCAATCGAATAAATATTCTGTTGTCTGTTATTTTGGTTTGTTGGGTTTTGGGATTGTGGGGTGGGCATAGAGGAAGGTTTTTTCGGGAGGCTTGTAGCTAGGTTTCCTGATGAGGATCCTTTGGCAGCTTGAGCGTAGGTCTGTGTCATCCGATAATGTGGCTGAGACTGAGTATCCAGGGGATGAGGGAGACTTGGCAGTTGTATATCTGGATTAGAGAATCTTTCGCCTCTAGCGAATTATTTTAGGAGCAGTGCTATTGCCAGGTTAAGATCTACAGTGAGGCTGTCCAGACCCAATTCACAGAGTCGTTCTATAGCCTCATCCAACGCCTTGGAGTATCCTCTGGCTACTTTTTCGCACTTGAATTAGGCTCGGCGGATCTCGTTGAAGGATTTTTCTGTCGCTTTCTTCGGGATACCAGCTGCGATGGCTGGTTTTTGAGTTGTTTTAGCTGGTTCGAAAGGGTATGTGGTGCTGGGGGCTGCACCGTGAGTCTGAGATGGTCCTTTGATTGGAGTGACTTCTATTACGAGGTCATTTAGCGGATTCCGTTTAGATAGCGTCGTTGGGAGAGAGAGGGGAAAGGAAGGTGGCGCACGCGTCAGCGTCACAGGGTGCAGCATGTCAACGTCTTCGTCGACACCCACCATGCTTCGAGGAGGAAAATTAGGGGCGTAGGTTGGAGATTGGTTATAATTTAGGAATTGATAATGAATATGCGATATCTGAACTGATAAAAAGTGATGTCCTGTTGCTGTTATTGCTGATAATGCTGGTCGTGTGTTGCTGATGACTTGACGTTCTAATGTTAGTATGACGTGAATCATATTAATCAAATTATCTCTTGAGCGGTGTACTGTACTTGTAGTTCATAAAAGCTGAAGGAGGTACATGTATTGAATTGCCTGCATAAATTACTAAATTTTTTTTTGATGATCTTTGGTCGTATTTGGCAGTTATGTACGCTGATCTTCTACAGCTAAACCTAATTTGGTTAAGCTTTGCCATCAAAAAGACCAGCTTATGTCAGCGCCAAAACAAACGATTGGTCGTTATTGCCTGCAACATCTTTCATAGAATGAGTTGCTCCCCGATCACGGGGCAATTAAATACCCCCTTCAGCCTGTAGCTATGAGGTTTTCAGTACTAAGATCCCACCAATCAGAAATTTTTTTGTATGGAGTGGGGGGTGATGTGACTTAAGAATTTCCCATATTTAATTAGCCATTTATGATTTGGTTTGATATTCACTTGACCCTATTTGGCGGCATAGTGGCCCATGCAGGTGTCTATCTACAATATATAGATAAGACTAAACATTGCGGTGAAAACTTCTTTGGCTATCTGGGTAATTTCTGTAGTTTATCGGCGTAATAACCTTAAGAAGTGCACTTACACTGTTTACCCATAGTGGATTCTGTCTTTTCCCAGTCTAATTTATTTCCTATCTTTGGATAGCCAAAGTTTCTATCTCTTCGGATAGTCTAAACTGTTCGACCCATCCTTGATGTTGCATACATTTTGTAATTCTAGCAATATCTTTTTTATTGTTTAGCATAGGGGCAAAAGATCGAATTTCTGCCTGTCACAGCATCTGGCCTCTTCCCCTTGCCCACTTAGTTCAGGGCATTATCATGTGTTTTAAGTTTTGAGATGGATATCCATATGGGTATTCTGGGCTTTCGACTCCGGAAACTTTTCTTCGGTGCAAGAGTTGAGTCCGATATGCTCGGTTCTTATTTATGTGGCAATGCTACTTTGGGCCCTGCTCAAGTGTAATTAGCCGTTTATCAGAATTTTACAGGGCCTCAAGGATAATTAAAACAATGGACGGTGAGGGTATCTTCTGGGCTAGTCCTAGTCACCTTATGTAAGATTAAGGATTACAACTCTTCAAGAGTAGAAATGGAACTGCACCTACCACTTTCTCTGAAGAGACTCGGATTGCACGAAAAGCTTGGGCTGACCAACGTCTCCCTTGGAAACACCAATGGTCACAAGTACTTTGTAGTGACGAAACCTACATTAACGATTGTCGAGTGATGTCTGGTTATGTCACAAGAAAAAACAGTTTTATCTCAATGTATAATCGAGGTTGAATCAAATACTAATAGTGTCTTTAAAAGGTACATGAAGATTATGAAAGTACCTGTGTCGTAGACCGGTATAAAAAATAAATAACTTGGATGTTTTGAGGGTGTTTTGTTGGTACCAATAGAGGTCCACATGTTTTCTGGGAATCTGAATTGGGGAATATGACTACTGAGAGGTATCAGGAGCGTATCCTCTCGAAAGTTGTGAAATGGATCCGGCGAGAATCGGAAGAAAACGGTCTTGCATACACATTTATGCACGACAATTCTCGAGTACATTCAGGTCGTCCCGCAAGGGAATTTCTATCTATTCATGAGATCAAACCGATTTCTTGCTCTGCTTATTCTCCCAACCTAAACCCAATCGAGAGTGTATGAGGTTTGTGAAAACCTTCATACAGGAACGACAACTGGAGTTTGAGCGGAGGAGGCAGCGGGTTAAGATACGACCTTTTTTTTTTTTTTTTTTTTATCGTCCTTATGGAGTCTAAGACTATCAAGGACAAGAGATCATAGCTACGTGATTTAGGTTCATTGAACACTCACACTCAAACAGCATTTGCGAATACCACTACGAGAAATGAAGTTAGCTCCTGTGATTTTCTTCCGTTAATATCCACGAAAGGGAAAATTCTCAAAAAACCTTTGGTTGTTCAAGTGTGCCTCAATCAACGTATACATTTCACTCCTTAAGAAGGTAGGGTCTACTGGATTCGAACCAGTAGTCTTCCGTCTCAAGTGGGGCAGGTGTCAAGGCTGCCCAATCTTTACTTAGAAGTCCAGCTCGGATGGCATACCTCTACACCATCTGACCCGGATTCGACCAATTGTGATAGAGGCATGGAATCATTGCACAACAGAGGAAAAGCTTTCGAAACTAATTGAAAGTATTCAAAAGATATGTGAGGGGGTAGTGAGAGTTAACGGTGGTCCTGTGTCCTAGGTTTAATTTGATTGAAAATTTTAAATAGTAAAATTTCATATGGCACTTGAACCATATCTTTATGGCTTACGAAAACACTTTAAGTGGAAATTTAGATGGAGTAGGGTGGCAAAACTTTTCAGGCCAAAAGATTTCACCCCCAATTTTGGTTTAGATTGTGAAGTCTTAGCCTTATTGGTGTTCGCCTATTGTCGTTTAAAAAACAATTCGATTAACTTTCCTAATTCGTCTAAAGAATGGCAGAAAATCCCTGTATTTGATAGGGGTTATCAAAATTTCTCTTGACCCTCAGTAAAAATAAATCAATTTTGTTAAAATAAATTTATCCGAATCTGGCTAAGCTCCAAAACCCCGAGCTGGGCAAAAGCTTCAAGAGGGAATATTCACAAGGCAATTAACCCCTATTGAACAACTCACTCGCCATTTCTTTTGAAGCAATTCTACATCAATAGGATAATATATTCAGAAAAAAGCCCACTGGGCAGAACCTTACCGTGTGGGAGGAGTATGTTATTTAAACTGATCAACATCAGCACACAGTTAGAAGCCAGTCTAATCTATTATGGCTAACCATACAAGGGTTGGGGTGCCCACTGGTAATAGGCTGATCGCGACATATTATTATGTCATTATGAGCGCATGACTCGTGATTATGTCGGCATGTTTTAAGAAATATTATCCTTTTTATAATAATATTTATGCATGTTATGTAATCTGTATTTTGTGCATTATATGTGCAGACAGAGTTAAATTATGATAAATATTAAGTCTTAATAAAATTATTATTTTAAAATATTTTCATGATTTTACATTGACTCACTGCTCTTTAGTGTTATCTTTTGTGGAAGGAGAAGACCACCTGCCGATGATGAGACATGTGAAGTTTGCTCAGCTTCGTCCATTACAGAAGGATTAAGAGACGAAGCCCGAGAACCAGTTCTTTCAGAATCTTCAATGTCACTACCGGATTTTGATACTTCTTTGCTAGTAGAACTAATTATTGAATTTGATTTACCCGAAATCTTGTCTATATCGGCAAAAAGTCCATTAATAGCATCGTAATTAATCTTTTTAGAGAAACTCCGTTGTTTGAGTACCGAGATGGCTGCTTCTGCTGGACTATTTGCAGCACTTGTCTGACCTTCACCAATTCTTGGCTTTTTCTTTCGATTTCGTTTAGCTTTAGGAGGATCTTTTGCAGCTTGCTTTTTATTCCATTCTTTGAGTTGTTGTTTTCGAAGCCAATCTCTATTAGCATTGATCCAAACTTTCTCTTTCATAGCTACATCAGCTGGAGACAGGAGGCAATTCTGTACTTCGGGATCATCCGCAAATTCATCTTCTCCAACATGAACGTCCATACTAACTTCTTTTTGTGGATTTATTTTCTCAGCAAGTAAAACATGAGCCGCAGCCAAACGCCTAGCTTTAGCGTATTGAGTTGCATGAGTAATAGTGTTAGGATCATTAATCATCTCTGTTATCTCTTCCTCCATCGAAATTTCAGTTGCAGCCCATTCAGAAGGTACGTGGACAGCTTGATTCTTAGTTCTAGGGCGTCCTCGTTTTCGAAGTTGCACTTGAGTTACATCAATAGAAGGCTTGGTATTTCCACCGCTCTCATCATCACCACCGCTCTCGCTATTACCATCACCATCACCATCGCCATCACTATCACTATCACCATCACCATCGCCATCGCCATCGCCATCGCCATCGCCATCGCCATCGCCATCACCATCGACATCGACATCACCATAGTCTTCTTCTTCGTCTTCGTCATAGTAATCTCCATCATCATCAACTTCTTCTTCAGGCAATGCACCAACATCGCCAAACTCTTTGACTAGCTGTTCAAATGAAGTTCGAGATTGATCTGAAATGACATCACTCATAATTTGTGGATCAATCGGGATGTTTCCGGATTTAGATGGTCGAGGTGGAATTGTAAAGCCATCCGCATCAAGGCGTAGATTTGGTGCAGAAACAAGGGCTGTCGCCAATAACTGATCCTGATCAGCTTGAGAATGTGATATTTTCAGACTTTTCTTGGCACAGTTCTGACTATCGTCACCCTCTTCATCACCATTTTCTTCATTCCCTTCAATCTCTTCAGGGATTAGTCTTTTCCGCTTCTGACGGCGTTTCTTTCTTTTTTGAAATTCTTCCGTCTTTTCGTAGAAAGAGGGAGGATCATGCGCTGACTCTAGGAACTCATTATTGACGAACTCGTCGACAGTTAAAGAGCTAGTAGGGGTCAATTTAAATTCCTCAAGGCGCTTTTGGATAGTGGCCGTAGTGACTTTTACAACGTAAACTACTTCAGTTACAGTACGGCGAAAATTGTTCATACGCGCCGCAAGGATTAAACAGGCGCCACAGACTCCAGAGGGTCGTCTTCCCATTAGCATCCAATCTAAACTCATTCTTTGGGCCATTCTAATTGCATCATCAGCAACTTTATTAGTAAACGTATCAAAGTCAAGAAGTGAAGCAAATCGCCAAATAAGATCTTCGGGTAAGACCGGCATTATACC
Organism: Pleochaeta shiraiana; assembly: GCA_019455505.1. Taxonomy (NCBI): domain Eukaryota; kingdom Fungi; phylum Ascomycota; class Leotiomycetes; order Helotiales; family Erysiphaceae; genus Pleochaeta; species Pleochaeta shiraiana. The sequence continues at coordinate 14,953 of JAHYSP010001316.1, forward strand.
ATCTTTAGCGATTGTAATGGCACGATGTAAAGCTTTAAAAGTTCGCCCCAATTTGAAAACATTGACCTGAAATATTAGTGGAAGAATTTGAAGGAACATAAGGTTAGCCCAACTTGAATCTTATCAGCAAAATCAATGAGCATGACCCGACATCTATCTGCTTTGCGGCACGCACTATATAGACAGACGGCAGCTACCATATCCATGCGGCGGCCTTGGTTAAAGTTGTTCATGGCCGCAAGTTTGAAAATTTGTAGACCTACTGTCCTCGTCAATTCGGCTATGCCAAGCTGATAACCTAAACCTTCAATGATTCGTCGACCTAATTAAGTTAGACAAAAATTTTATAATTCCAAAAAAAATTCAAAAACATGCCTTCATTTACTGTACTCTCTCGATCATCCATACCTCCAGCGCGTCTAAAAGCTGGTCCCATACTCCGCGCTGTTCCCTGGTCTGCACCTACAAAACTCCCCTGAACTACAGCTGCACCACTTGACGACTCTCCGAATGTTATTTCGGATACGATATTGGAATCATCCATAACAAGGCCACAACTGTGGCAGATACCTTCGATAACATCGGGAGTTGAACAGTCCGGATTCTTACACGTAGATTTAGAAGACCGTGTGCCAGTTCTAATAGCACTAGTAACGGCTTGCCTTTGGAGAGAAGCCGCAGGGGCAACGATAGGTTTCCTATCCCTGATAGGATTCGGTCCTTTAGGGCGAGGAGCCATTTAATCAATTGAAGATAATTTTTGATTTAATGTCTACTTAGCTGATGTGATGTCACTAAACATAATCTTAGTAAAACAGTCTCCTCTTAATGACCAAATATAATTAATACGAAAGTGCTGCCTGCTTATGGCGCGTTGAGAAAAATAGACAACAAGGTTTTTAGTTGACAATTTGACGTAAAAATTATGATTATCAATTTTTTCACATGGTGGTCGAACGGTCATCGATCGCCTAAACATGATGGCGGGAAATTACTCAGACCCAACTGAGAGAGTTTTTAACTAATATGCGAAATAAGCGACAAAACATTTGACTCTCATTTAAAACCTGAGCTTAAAATAGAACCAAAATTATGGAATGAGAATGGATGAACATTTAAGACTCAAAAACCATCACGTGACATAAAAATCAAATAATCTTTCATGATTTAGAACATATTTCAAGGGTGGTAATCATCAATCAGGTTTCGAGTTTCGTAAAAAAACATCAAATTTCGAATATTCAAATTACAGTTATAAAAATATTATGGACAGTACTGGTAATACAGTTAGCTGCTGTATGGTGGAGAATATTTTAATATCATAATCATTCCTTTTCTACCCTCATGAAGAGGGCGACAAGTCCAACTCTGCACCTCCTCGTGGTGTCGCCTGGGATCTCTTTCTCTCGCTAGAAAGGAGCCAATCAGAGTGGCATCCTCACTTCGATGAGGATCCCCAATCAGTCTCGTGTTCTGTATCGTCTTCATCTCTCAGCACAATTCCCTAGTACTCTTATCATGAAGCTATAAACAATCAGTCCAGATTAATATGTTCGGAGACCTATTCATTATTCTACTACTATATACTTGGTCATGGAGGAAAAGTCATCCAATGAGTATTTGGAAGTTACCCAACTCCCATACGGTGGTGATGAATTGAACCAAGTTGGCCACTTTTGTTGCGATATAGGGAGATACAAATGGATATACGCACCTCGTATGGCTCTGGTTTCTAGGCCTCGCCTGGCTGGGGGTTCAGGGTTTTTTAGACTTTTCCACGTACGCAGCTTCAATTGCTATCCATTTTATTATTATTTGGGGGTGTAGAAGGTTCCTTAGAAAAGGTGGTCGAATTCTACGGGTAAAATTTGTTTTAGTTGAGAAAGACCATGACGGCATCGCACATAACTAATTTTTGGTAATGATTAACAGTATTACTGTATTCTAGTAAATTCTAAGGATTAATGAACCTCCGTAAAATGTAATGAGATTCTATGGAACAATACTTCATTCAAAATTATATACCCAGATACTTCTAGATTTTACTATAATATTATTCTAGGCACTTCTAGAAATTTCCACACAAGCCATAAGGTTGATGAAAATGTGCCCATGGAGCCTGGGTGTAAATGTGTACATGTAGGAGAGCATGTTCCTCTAGATAAAAAATAGTTGATACGAAGTTATCTCTTCTACAAAACGTGTAAAATTTATAATACATCCGTTCTCATAATTTTATTCCCATAGTTTCTTCAAAAATGAGTCGAATGACTATTCATCATGGGTATTGTATCAGAGATCTGGTAACAAAAGCAGATAAAAGAACTGTACAAGGTGAGACCTGAGTCAGAGAGAAGCCCTAGTCTTATGATAGCCTTAGACTCAAGATAGCACAATAAATAAATCCACTACCCACATGAAGAGATGCTCGAGTATTTATATGTGAAACTGCTCTTTCTATGTACAGTAGAAATTCTTTTTTTTTTTTTTCAATATGCGCAGAATTACTTGACGGAATAGGCTGCATCTCCACTTAGAAATACATGGGAAACTCTTTCTCTCTTTAGACCCGAGCTAATCTCAAGCTTTCGGAATCCCATTCACTTTCGCAGGCATCGATCTTCCTCATCCCATCGCACCGACCCTCGCACCTTTTTCATCAATCCTACAGTGATTGTGTCACAAATATACAGTAGAGACTTATACAATTTCAAAGGTTCTGCAACCCAATATTAGTAGGCTGTTGGTGCGAGTTACTAGGTACTGGGTGGCCTTTATAGCAGTGGTTATTTATCGAGAAGAGTACGACTTTTCTGCACAGGATTTTGCCATCAAGTCTTTTTTTTCAGCCAATGAACCATCCAGTCAGATATGATTAGCTGGTATGTTTCAATGCATTTTTTGGCATCATGAAAATTCAAGTCCCAGATTGGCGCCTGTTCTATTAGGTTGAATGATCACTTATTCTAGATGTAATTCATATATCTCATGTTCTCTTTGGTATATATCTGTATACAAACACATCATTACTATCATTATTCTAGTTATTTTACCCACGATGACCACAATTTATCTATAACTAGCTGAAATCCCTAAGTGAAAAAGGTTGGGGATAATAGACACTAGAAGTCTAATTTTGACCGCTCAAGGAGTCGCGTATCACCTTTTTTTTTCTTAACGTTCGGAAAGTTTTCAGGGCTATAACCCCTCGGTTACGGCCTTTAACACAATATAGATTGCGTGTGAATATATTCCCGAAATTTTGTTATAGGAAACCAACACTTACTATCTCCCTCAGATGATATTGTAGTAAAATTTTACCATTAATTAGTGTGAATTCATACAATTTAAATGAAGGGAGATAGTAGTACACTAAAATGATAAATTTAGAATACAGTAATATATTTATATGTAAATGAAGTTTTGAGTAAGTCATACTGGAAAGTCAACAAGCAGACTTGAAAAGAGCTACACAACTCTCAAATATCTAGATGATAACTGTGTTAATTTGTTAGAAAAAAAAACAGTGTTTTACAGAATTTTTAACGGTTCTTAGTGTGGAACAAAACAAGAAGAATGTCTAAAGAGTATCTGCAACCGAATACTCTGCATTTGAAATTTCCAGATGTTATGTTTCTGCACATTATTTCCCATCCAAGCATAATTAGAGTTTTTTAATTACTCTATACTTTAAATTTTTTTTCTCGCCGCATCCATTTCAATTAATTCCATCCCTCATTCTAAGTTAGTTCACCAGCACGAATCTATCATGGCCGATAAAACTTCGAACGAAATGGAGCACTCTGAAGTGCATTACTTTAATAGGTTAGACCTCATCTCTTACGGGGGATATTTTTTCTAACTAACTATTAGCTATAACCATCATGGTACGTTTTGCAAGTCCACAAGGAATCATGGATAGGTAAAGCTAAATCTTAATCAGGTATACATGAGGAAATGCTGGTGTGTTTATTCAGATTTGGTCCTTCCGTAAAATTTACGGCTACTGACAAGCTTCTAGAAGGACGAAGTTCGTACACGCTCGTACATGAACGCTATTTTACAAAACAAGCACTTATTCAAAGATAAAATTGTTCTTGATGTTGGGTGTGGTACTTCAATTCTCTCAATGTTGGTTCCCGATTCCCCATTTAGCCCTCTTTCCTGAATAAAATAAGGTTTGCCGTTCGTGCTGGAGCTAAGCATGTTATTGGAGTGGATATGTCTGGCATAATTAAAAAAGCTCATGAAATTGTTGCTGTTAACGGTATGTCTGAACAAATTACACTTATTGAAGGAAAAATGGAAGAAGTTGAGTTACCATACCCCAAAGTTGATATAATAATCTCCGAATGGATGGGATACTTTCTACTCTACGAGTCAATGCTTGACACCGTTTTGTATGCAAGAGACAAGTATCTGGCGCCAAATGGCCTGATATTTCCTGATAAGGCAACTCTCTTCATGGCTGCTATTGAAGATGGGGAATACAAAGATGAGAAGATCGGATGTAAGTGATCCGCCCAAGAGAAATTAAATGCTCATGCAACTAGTCTGGGATAATGTTTATGGCTTCGATTACTCGCCTCTCAAGTATACAGCCCTCAAGGAACCTCTTGTAGATACCGTTGAGATTAAGACTGTTGTAACTGATCCAACCGCTGTTCTTGTTCTTGACCTTTACAATTGTTCAACTGCTGATCTAGCTTTCAAATCCCCCTTCACGCTTGATTGTCGACGTGATGATTTTATTCATGCTTTGATTGCTTGGTTTGATATCGATTTCACAGCTTGTCATAAGCCAATTCGCTTTAGCACCGGACCTCACACTAAATATACTCATTGGAAGCAAACTGTTTTCTACCTTCAAGAAGTTTTGACTGTGCGACAAGGAGAACAGATACAGTGTATTCTTGAGAATAAACCTAATGACAAAAATAAACGTGATTTGGATATAAAGATCAGTTACCGACTTACAACCGACGATGTCAATCGAAAGGCTGAAGGAAATTACGTCTACAAGATGTGTTAAAGAATGTAGAAAACCGTTCATAATATTTGGTGATTCTAAGTAAATACATATGTGGAAGTGGAATGGGCTGGCTCTTAGTAGCCGAGACCGGATACTCCCAGAAAGTCATTGGAAGAGGAATTCAATAGGATTCATTTTGAGAAGAAGAAATAGGGGGGCTAACGGTGGGAAATTTAGCGGAGTAATGATGGCGTTTAGACGGGAGCATAGCTTGGACAGGCACGCATCGTCATTATCCAATAATTTCCTAAAATAGCATTCTGACTAGGGAACATGCTCCTTGTCTTGCTGCCGTAATCTGTAGTTGTCAGGTGAATAGCTATCGGCATATGCAGCCAACCAGAAATATTATGATGTCGACTAGATTTGAAGGCGAGGTTGAAGATTTCAAGGTTTGTAATCTCCACAAACTTTTGACGAAGCCCTTACAAATTCTCATAAATCAACAATTTACATTCTTATGAGATTTTACGTCAAGATAATTGGTAGTGCACCAAACCTAAGGCTTAAACTCCTCAATATTTTTAAAATGGCTATCAATCCCAACTCCCTAACAGACTTTCCACCCAAAGTTTCTGAAATGAGTTCTTTGCCCCACATTATGGATCTTGGAATTGAAACTACCAATATCAACGCATCCACAGGAGTGACATTGAGTCAGAGTCAAAAAATATTAGTGGGCAGTATTTTAGATGTTTGCATTTTTTCTAGCATTTTATGCCTGAAGTTGCACTAATTGATCTATAGCTATTCAAAGGCAAACCAACATTGGCAAAACTAAAATTATGGACTGATGATGCAGAATTTAATGACCCAATAACTAAAGCTAGGGGTCGAAAGCAGTATGAAGCTCAGTGGTTTGGTCTTAAAGCTGCTTTTTCTGAGATTGAACAATTGCATTGTAACATTACTTCTTCTGGAAACCCAATCCAATTAGACTTGAAAACTCGATATAAGATTAAAGGAATTGGCAAAGAAAAAATTATTCAGAGCGAAGTTAGAATCTTTACAGATAATTCTGGCAACAATATTACCAGAGTAGATGACATGTGGAATGGCGAGATTCCCGAGGGAGCTTTTTCAACGGTGGGTCTCTCACAAATTTTCAATCCATTTTGGTTGGCACATGCACTTGAGCTTATTGGATTCCTGCTGTGGAGCTTTATTTGGTGGACACGCCCGTGGAAGGTGAGTAAGATGGGAGAAAGACTGAATAAATTTTTTCCTCAATGTACAAATGTGATAAAGTAACGCACTTATTTTCAAATATTTCACTTACGAATGGTTTAGGTATTTCGATATTTGAATAGTTATATTGTACCAGTCTTTGTTACTGTCCCGAAATCGAGCGCTGGCGAATCTGCAAAAAAGAGGAATTGAAGCATTGAATTGTGAGCAAAAATAAACTCTTGAATTATTGAACTATTGTCTCCTATCAAAAAGTATTTTTACACGCTTTCATGTAATAATTTGTCTTGACTCATCCGAATTTATGTCATAACCTGGAATTAAACTATGTTCAACTTTCTGTGAGAAGATTTGTCCTTTGGTCTGCAAAATTTAAAAAAGTTACAGCGGAACTGAAATAATTATCTTTTATTATGATTACTACTCTTACGGACTGCAACCGAGCTCTGGACCTTAACCAGAAAGAGGCGCATGCAGATCTCATTAACGGGCTCAATGTAGAATCAATCTGTTGAACAGAGTGAAAGTAGGAAAAAGAACTGAAACGTATAGAAATAGTAGCCCAACCCAGAATTTAGAGAAGCTATTCTCTTTACTTCGAAAATTAACATCATTTGACCAGGTGAACTTCCATTTTTCCGTTGATTGCCCATTACAACTATACACGAATGATTTAAGGTTTAAAGAAAATTAGCTTCGAAAATGAGTAATTTACTTCGTGAGGTGTTGTGAATTTGCCAATGCAAGTCTTACATGTATCAATCAGGATGATCATACATGGATTGAGATGAGGTGTCCAAGGTTGGTTGATATGGGAGTTGGAATTTCGTAAGTTGGGTATACCATGTATTATTAGTGTTATTGACTAGAGTACGCATGGGCCAGCCTTGGAGAGGTATAAGGACCGAAGGATGTTGGCGTTAAGATGAAGTGATTAATATTATCTGTTTTACTGTTACTTTTACTACATTGCTCTGCTGTGCGAAAGTACTTTAACTGCTACAAAGGTGTTATAGCGTCTCTGCTGAGTACTAATTTTTAATATGAGGTCTCGTTCATAGTTTAGCTTGCGAGGTACAGTTGTTCGTGGAGTAATGTTTTGGCTCTTCCTCTGAAATCTGAATCCATGATACCTCCCTCAACTGTGTACATAATATCTGTGATATAGCATACTTTGATCAAATATAATGATATATCACTCCTGATGAAATTAGGACATATTTTACATCTATATTCACTGACCCTCCATTCTACTATCGTTTCCAATTAGTTTTTTTCTGTTTTGGACTGATTGTGTGTGACCTGAGTCACTATCAAAAAATATCTAATACTAAACATAATAGCAAGTTACATAATGTCGGGTTGAATGAGAAGTAATTTATTAATTGTGGTCTAAGTGCTATGGGCTAAGGGAGAACCTGATGTGGAAACTCTATTAGAAGAGCCTGTAAGGAAAAGCACGGCCACCCCCCCCGAGTTCTTTGTCATAACCTGAGGAGAACGAGCTTTAAAGTATTATCGTTATTCCATACTGAAGCTCAAAATCTTATTTGGACCTCCCAGTGGCTGATGGTCAAGCTAGTAGTTAAATAAGCATCTTGATAAGTGAGGTATGTGGTAGAGAATTTTGTTGATGATTGAGTCCATTGGATTTGAACTTCATTCATTTATACGATATTGCAGTATGTATATAATTATCGTCTTTCCCTCTACAACGATGAGATATTCAAGAATCTCAACATCTTTTGTTTTCAACAATTTTGGAAGTTCACTAGATGAAATATGAGAGATCCTTCTTGAATAAGCATACAACCAATCACTGAGAAATCCTACTAATTTAGATTTCCATTTACTTCCACGAGTCTCGATCGCCTTCGTCTCATAGCACTACACCTATCACTTTCTTTACCAGGCCACTTTTAGAAGTTTGATAGTTTTATTCGATATATAAATTTCTTGGAGAGAATAACAAGATTATTGTATTTTTGATATAGATGGCATTGCCGTATTTAATTTGTTTTCAATGATTTTTTGTCGTGTTATCAACCGATAAATGATTGGTCATCAGGCTCTCTGGAGATATTAAATCTTGTGTCGATGTAACGGGTTAACCGTGCTGAGTAGCTTGGGGGGATACCTAAGCGAATTGTCTTACTAAAATGAATGACTAATCTTCTGAAATTAGTATGGCTTAAAATAGTATATTCAAAAATAGTAAAAGAAAGCTATACATGCTAGGCGAGATACGACGTAGTTGTCAAGGAAAAAAACATTCACAATGACAATGTATACCAAGAATAGCTAAAGATGCCAAGTAACTTGTAAGACGTCATGGAGGAGGTGATTCTGGCAGAGAATTAATGCTGTCTCTTATGTGTATATACAGTAGCTACCAAAAATGCCGAACGTTTCCTCTATGTTTGATAGAATTAACAATAACTCCACAACTACTCACTGAAAATCAATAAGTTTTCATTAATATTCAATTTAAGTCATTTCTCTATAAATCAGAAATTTTTTCATTGTTAGAGTCATAATGCAGAATATATTTTGTTGGGGTATTGGTATTTCATGTGCATTCGGCATTTTTGATCCTATCATTCCACCACGAGTTGGAACCTGCATTAACATCCACCAGAGGTCCAGAAATGATTGGAAAGCTGAAAANATGTGGCAGTTATAAGTAGCTGGAAGATTCTAGTTTCAATATCTACAATTTTACACAAAAAAATCTCAATTATTTTCAGTATGAGAAAGCTTTCACTTGAACAGATATCCACAATTATTACGTTACTCAACGAAGGTAAAAANATTTTGAATTGTGCTAGATCTACTGTTGCTAAATATCGGATTTCACATTTTAACGAAGCGATAGAGCCTGTGCGGGGACGACCACAAAAATTAACATCTCGAGATAAGCGGGCCCGATTGAAATGGGCTATAGAGCACGAAAATTGGACTCTCGACGACTGGAAACTGGTCATTTGGTCCGATGAGACCGAAATAAATAGACTGAATAGTGACGGTGTTATATATGGCGTTGTGTTCAGCATAACTCGGTGCATAAGTTATGGGTTGTGTTTGCGCTGTTTGCACAGACGCACATAGTGTTTGGTTAGTTTGCTCTGACAAGACATGAATAGTGGTGCACGTGAGCTGTGTTGTAAGTGTTAAACACCGGAGGTGAAGCGGCCGCACGGCATTGAGAAAATATAAATAGGCTGTAGTATCCCATAGATATAGGACATCCATCAGTTTAATTATCGATTGCAATTCTACTACAATCATACCACATTTACTCTTCCACGAATTCTAAATATCTTTTCATAAGCTCCATAAAGTCACCAGCACATTCCTCCTAAGTCCTATCCAGCTCATAATTCATAACAGACGGCATTAAATATGCCTGGACAAAAAACCCCAAGAACTATTCTCCTGGAATAGTCGAAGAGACTCTCAAGTTTGGAGGTGGCAGTTTGATGATTTGGGGGTACATGTCTTGGTTTGGCACAGGTGTTATGAGTCATATAGTCGGTCGGATGGACTCGGAACAACTTATCAGTATTCTGAGCACAAGTTTAGTACCAACTATTGATGAAGTCGTAAACAAGCTCCCCTCAAGCGCCAGCAGTAAAGTTCTTTTTCAGCAGGACAACGACCCAAAGCATACATCAGAGTCGACAAAGAACTTTCTGGCTACTAAGAGGATTAAAACCATGAATTGGCCATCTCAATAGCCAGATTTAAACCCGATTGAGTACCTTTAGGCTATGGTCAAACGTCGACTTGGAGAGTACCCGGACCCCCGACGAAGTATGCACGAATTGGGTGAACGAGTTGATGAAGTTCGGCATAATATTGATGAAGATTCGTGTCGAAAGCTAATTGAGAGCATGGAATCACGCGTTCAGGCTGTAAAGGATGCGAAAGGGGGTCATACGAAAGATTAAAATATCGCGACCAAAAATGCCGAATGAACTTGAAATACCAATACCCCAACAAAATATATTCTGCATTATTATTTTAACTTTGAAAAAATGTCTGATTTATAGATAAATGACTTAAAATGAATATTAATGTAAAGTTATTGGTTTTCAGTGAGTAGTTGTGGGGTTATTGTTAATTCTATCAAACATAGAGGAAACGTTCGGCATTTTTGGTAGCTACTGTATATAAATATGTAGTCATTAGTCGTAGATAGAGATTCTTCTCTCCTCATATGATATTATTCTCTATTGACTTTATACACCAAGCTTTTGTCCCGTTACAATCGAGGTAATCATTTTAGAAGTGTACTGCTGACTCTGAAACAATCATTCGGAAAATGACGGTTGATAATACACTCAATGATATGCTTGTGAAGTTTACCTGTCCCTCGTACTCAGGGTGAGACGATGGGAAGTAGATGTATATAATCTCTTAAGTATTCTCTAGAAATTGACAAAACAACATATACGAAGAATAACGAAGGCACTTTTTATTTGAATAATTGATTTGATTGAAGACGTTTCATTCATGATTGATCTCTTTTGTCAGTTCTGAATTAATCCCCCCTTTGTACAGTCACCAAACTCACTGTAATCGTGAGACTGAAGGGTAAGAAGTTCTGTTTAAGTAAATTTCTCGAGCTCAGAGGAGAACGAGCTTTTGATATAAGTAGTCAGTAAAGTGCTGGTTGGATTTTGTAATGGTACTAAATTACTTCGCTGTTGGTCGACAAAGAATGGCTGAGTCTTTCATGATAGTATTTTTGTTGTGATGCTGATCTGTTTAAGTCACGTGACACCAAGTTTTGGGGTCAAACAGCCGAGGCAGGCGTTCGTGGTGTTCATGCTGAGTAATCAATATCTATTGCAGACCGAAATAAGTCTAGCGAGAAATATTGGTGATTTCAGATCAGGAGAATCCGCCGGATCACTTCGCAACAGGCATCCGCCTCAATTAGGTTTATGTCTCAACCACAGTGATTAGAGATAATTTGGTCATGTATATAGTAACAAGATAGATGTCTTTCTAGGACACATTGTTTTGATCATAGGTTTAACTTAGTTAATATACATACTAATCTATTCACAATTATACATCAATGTGGTAAAAGAATAAATATAATATTAGAATTACTTAGTGGTACCACCCTGCACTTTACTCACGTCGATATTTGTTATACAAAGCGAACATCACGATACTTCTCATAACTACATAACAATTTTTCCATCAGACTTTCCATTGGTTCAAAACCCTTGGGACACTGCTAATGCATTCTTACATATACTCATCTGTAATGACGTTCCTATTCAAAGATGGCAAATGTCTGTGCGTCATAATCCAGGGCATAATGCAGGGCTAAGGTTTCGGAGTTCAAACTCGGACCTGCAAAAGTTTGGTTTTTATTATTTTTTATTATTTTAAAAAATCATTTAATGTGTACTTCAGTGCAAGCATTAACTTTATACCTTGTCTCATGTAAATTAGCATGAGATAGGGTGTAAAGTTAATGCTTGCACCGGAGTATCCAGTCTCGAGGCTGTGACACCATAAGTAGTGTTTATATAATTAAATAGAATGATTCAACTTGACAGTTAGGTACACTTATGCCTCAGTTTCCATCTGTAGATGCCACCATTAAGTATGTTCACTCTTTCTTCAACAACAGTCTCCCCTCATCCGTGAACACTCATCCAAGGAAATTACAAACCCTGGATTAACCAGACATACCTCCATGATTCTGTACACATCCACCGCGAGATTGTGGAAGGGTCTGTTGGATTCGAACCAACCATCTCCTGTCTCAAGTGGAGTAGATGCCCAGACTACCCAGACTCTACTTGGGAGAACGGCCCGGACGGTATACCACAAAACCATCCTACTCGGAATCGATTTCGCCGTGCTATCTTTTCCGAGTTTCACAAAACATTTAGGTTTTTACAATAAATATGTACAGAGGGAGTCCTATTTCAAGCGTATAAGAGGTTACGTTATAGCTCTCTCAATCGCCCTGTAATTTATGCTGAGTAATATATCAATCAGGCGAGGATAGTTAAATCCATCAGAAAAATAACTTTCATAATCGTAAAATCTTGTAATTTGAATAATTATTTTTATCAATGTATGAGAAGCTATCATACAGTATGACTACCCTATAGATATTTACACCGTAGATGTCAAAAATTTTACAAGTCCTTCAAGCTGTAACATAATTTGGGCGCCAAGAGATAAGAACCATAAAAAATGACGTTGCAGGTTATTAGCTGCCCAAATTTAGTAGAACGCTTTACAAGGAGCCGCTAGCCTACCTACATGGCTCGATTTTACTCCGGTGCAAGCATTAATCGATATTTTCTCTCCATTTTCAGAACCTTGCATAACGCTAATTTTAGGCTACTTTTCACATAGCGCCGCGGCTACCAGTCTTATGACTCTTCATTTATTGTCTCTACCGAGTCTGTTGTTGGAACTGAGATAGTCACATGACCACATCTCCCATGCCACTTTATGCAATGCAACAATGTGCACAAACAGACAATAACTTACTGTCAGAAATATGAATAGGGAGAAGAGATATTAACAAAGAGAGAATTGAATAAAAGTAAAGCCAAATTGTCTAATCTTTAGTGAGCTTCAAGTTCTAGTTTCTAGATCTCGAATTCGTCGTCGCTGCTCCCTATTTCTTGCAAGAGGACTTCTTATTTATCTAAGTTGTCATCCGAGAATCTCCTCACCAGAAAGCTATTGAAATAAATCTATGTTACATCTAACTATAGCATAATACAT
>JAHYSP010001320.1:0-11851 GCA_019455505.1 Pleochaeta shiraiana
TATCAAATCTATTGTATTTCTACGTTCAGTTAATCACTATTCACTTATAGGATGAGACATAACTATATACACAAGGCTGAGCTAGGCTGAGGCTCCAGGATCAAGTACAGTGACATAAACCATAACATATCATCCTTCAGTATTTCACACCAGTGCCATGGCTAAATCCTACTATTTCTGAAATATCACTCGATGATTTACCGTCATTGACTAATCTGGTTATGGATGTGATTTGGTCGGGAGATAAATTTTGACATATTACTGTACAGAAGGTTGCTTTGATAAATTTCTTTATAATTCTCGTTCAGGATAAACGTATTTTGAAAATATAAGTAAAATATTAATCAATTGACTATCCAATTTTTGTTATCGGAGGCTAGGTGTTTCTTATNCACTTACAACCTCATCGATCGATTTGATTGAGTTTCAAATAACGCTGCTACTGAAGCTACCACCTCATCGACAGGTCGAATCTTCACCATTCATCTACATATTAGTTAAGAAATCGGTTTATTCATTTTCTCATGATTATCTAAAGGTACAGATAATAAGAAGTTACAAATTGAAAAAGAAAGTATTTTGTAGATTAAAAGGTTTATTTGGAACAGATCTCTGAGTTGTAGTATCAAAATGATGCTTACAAAACTGGTCGAGTAATTGAGAACGCCAAGCCCACAACAGAATGAAAAACTCTCATTTGTTTTGCTTCAGAATTAAGTCAGCGATAGGAAAGTGATTGAATTTTTATGTTTTGCTGTAATAATTTAATATTAACGTCATGTTTTAAAGTTGTGATTAAAGGTAGGAAAGATGGCGATTTATTCGACCAGTTTTGTAAGCTACTGTAACTGCTCCCTTTCATAATTTCATACCGATGGATAATAACCTAAATTTAAAAACTCTCAAAAAATACCGAATCGTCGCCACAACTTATTAACAATCACTCTACAACATACTTATTTTGGTAGTATTTATTCGCATTATTATTTTTGAGCTTAACAAATTTTTTGTTTAAATAATGATGCTACAAAATCTTCACTTGAAAACTACCTTGTCGATAGTTTTGAATCAATTAAAAAATATTTCCCTAAGTATTGTATTTCATGATAAACCTTAGTGTTTATATATTGGAGAATATTTAGTGTTCCAATGTATGATTTACAGGATATAGAGGCGCCATAATTTGTCTTCAAATATTTTATGAACAGTCTTCTTTTCATCTAATATATTCACAAGGCGCAATTCATATATTTATGTAGCGTAATATCTTTTTTTTTTCATCTACTTTGCCAACTTGGGATAACTATGCTACAGAATTCGTTGCCCTGGTAATTAATGTTTATCTAGATTATTTGAAGTTGAGAGAGAAACCATGCCATCTGTGCCCTATTTGAGTACAGCACATCCGGAAAAGTACATAGTAAACAAAGCTAGCGCTACTGGCAATTTTTGTAATAGCTCAGAGTCGTAGTGAAGATAAATTAGGAGTTGATAAATTGGAATGAGCTATCTCAAGGGAGGAACACTTTATCTAAGTGGATAAGAGTAGGAGAGGATAGTGAGACAGAAGAACAGTAGATAAGTCAAACGGTCGAAGGATTAATTTTGGAATAGAGGGGAACGTGTTTAGTTAACTAAGAAATAATAAGAGTAATACAAATTGAGAAGCTGGAGAGATCATTTCGATGACTAATCCAGCTTTTTTAAATACATTAGATATCGCCATGCATTCAAATTAATTATTCAAAAACCCAGACTTTCTAACAGCCGTCAATTTGCCGCGCGACAATTGATTATATTTAAAACATGTTTTCCCACGCGAGTCGCTTAGTTACCAGCGTCAAGTATTCATTGGAAACGAAATAAAAATTTTCCGCGAACCCTAGCTATTTTCAAGTTTCGGCTAGCTCAACTTACCATCATGCCCGAGGACCATGACAATTTTGATGTAGTTTCTAATCATCTTCCGCTGCATTTTTATGCCAAGTCTATAACTATTCAGTTGATATACACTATCTCAATTCCTCGGTCATGAACTTTATTATAAATCGTCTGCTATTACCTCATTCTCGACTTCTCCTCCTATATTGTATATATCTCATATATATTTTGTCACTAACGCTTAGTTTTTAATCTTCATTCGAGTTAAAACAACTCTATGGGCATCATGAAACCTAACTTCATTAAGCCTAAGGGAAGGTGAGTTGGGGCTATAAACAGAAACAATGAGGTAAGAGTAACTGGAAAGTGGAAAATAATAGCAGAGAGCTCAAACAATCGAGATTTATCAGATTTCGAGCATACGATAGAAGAAATTTATTCTCGAAATTTTTGTAAAAATATACTGGGTGTATATTTGAATGCTGGGAAGATACGACAATTTTGTTAAACTAATGGTTGCTATCACATGGAAGCAAATTGAAGTATATAGAAATTAATTCAAGATAGAAAAGTTGTTCATAAATTATTGATGTTATTCAAAATGGTACATCTCAGAAGTATTAGTTCTTTTGAGTTCCCTTACTCTGTGGTTACTAGGATGGTACGTCTCAGTGGCCGGTAAAGCTCAGCCCCTGAGTTCCCACCTGCAAATTCCAACAATTTTGTGTTCACAAACAACAACATCAATTACCGCCTTGAGTTATATACACATACTTAGTTAGACCACGTAAGTAACTTAACAGATCAGCTTTGAAACGAAAGATTAAATTTTGTCTGTGTTTGGATGTTCCACATAGCGACGAGCCGAAATAGAACGGGGTCATGAGAGAGCGAATGGTTTAGCTCCTAAAAGAAGGAAAATCATGTCGAGTTATCCATAGTCAGCTCAATTGCTCTAAATAAATTTTCAGTTATAACTGTAAAACGCTTCCCCAAGTTAGTCAGGGTGCGAATAAAGGACGTCTCAGGCAAAATTGTAATGTGAAATCCCTGAAGCTATCATCAATAAATTTGCGGCGAACCGTGCCAGCAGACCAGCAAAAACCAGAAATGCCAACGGCGCTGAAAAATCAGTACTTTAAAAATAGTGTGAGGACCAAGACATCGGTGGGCCATCAAAATAAGAATAATATATATAATTCAATTCTGCTAGAAACTAACACGAACGCATGTTAAAACTCACCTGTTTTCAAATGAGTAGGTGGTAAGGCTAGCTTAGAGGAAATATAAGATATGCGGAGAAGATAAGGAAGAACCATTATCAGTAGTTGGCACAACGGTATTGGCTAGATAAATTGTAGCTCCTATTGATTTTGTAAACATCAAAAAGAGCTTGTTTTTGACAACTAACCAAACTCAAGAGATGGCCTAATTTTGGATGTGATCAAAAAGTTCAAGGGACAGGAAGATTGCTGGAAAAAGGAGACTTTTATTGACAGTGTTTTTGGTGCGTATATTAGACGCTTTTTGTCCAATATTATACACTTAACGGAAATAAGTGAACATCACTTGATTGATATTTAACTCACGAGGATTTGAAGAAAATCTCGGAACACTTTTTCATATCTGCATCGCCTAAAATTTATCGGAATAGCGTAGCTTTGCTCTTTGGGCATTTTGACATGTGGAACTATCAATTGAAGGTTACAATGATACCGAGCTATAGTCTTACTATGGGCAATGGAAATACTAATTCATCAGTTTGGTCGGTGCGAATATGGTAGGTTGATTGGATACAAGATGGCAGAAGTCTGTCCAGTGGTGTAGCGCTTGGGATGCATTTTTTCCATATATTATCCTCTATGTTCCCTCAGTTTTATCTAAACTAATTTCTATGTAAGGCTTAATTTGACAGGCGACTGTTTCCCAAACTTTTTTAGGAGGAGAACTTGGTGTAAAAGCTTTTTTTAAACCAACTACCCAACTCCCAGGATAATACAACACAAATTTCCCCTTAAACTCATTTAAATTTACAAACAATGTCCTATGATCTGCTGGCTTTAAAATCAAGGTAAGAAGTCACTGTCGATTAGGATCGTCGTCTAGGGTTGCAGAACTTGGTGGTGCATCTACTGATCAAATACGAAGAGCATATGAGTGGACTTCTTCTGCTCTATAGAGCGCCTAACTCATTCATCTAGCGAGAGAACCAAGATTAGTGAGTGGAAACTCATCTTATTTACCTTGACACCCTTAAAATCACAAAGTAGCATTTAAATGTAGATATGAAGTGATCACATCGGGCACAAATTTTATCTGTATCCAAGAAAACTTCCGGGAGTCGATGATACCAGACGCCATAGAGCTTGTTCGCTAAATGTCATAATGAGGGCAGAAATGTGGTCGAAAGACAGTGTGGAGGAAAGCAAATTACCGGTCATTCCAGGAAATAATGAACAGCCTGGAAAATATACAAAAAATAATGCAGTGGATTCAAAAACAAAGATGATCAAAGCAGTTCCGATTGGCATAGTGATTGGAGGGGCTGATTTTGGGAAGCAAAGAGAGGGACATGGGGGTTTTCAAACACTAAACAGGACGTTATTAGGGGCTTAAATGTTATGATTAAGTTGATCATTATCCTAAGAATTGGAGCATTAGTAAGAAACTGTTTAGATTTAAAGATATATTTCAGTACATATACTGTTTGAAAGCAAACTTGACTCTCGGTGGTGTCTTGATATTGTTTGAAGCCATTGTCATTTGGAATTGAATTATTCTGGAAAGAAGGAATGACCCGTACGATTCTCTGTACTAAAGAATAGAGAATTTTGATAGATAATTCTTCAGCTTTGCATTTCTGTACTTTTTCTATCTTAACGTCATCTCTTCTTATGTCGTACACACTAATTCGTTTTTATTTTATACACTACTCTTTCCGACTGTAATTTACTCCAGTGAAAATCAGAGAATTTGATAGACATCTGTGTGGGCCAATAAAGCGCCAAATCAGGATAATAAAATCAAAATCAAATATTGATATAATACTCTAATACTCTAACACAAGAAATTGATAATTTGCAGTGAATTTTTTGTGTAATATCTATTTGGATACTATCTCTTAATTAATATTATACCATAGAACTGTGTCGTGAGCTTCAGCGAGCGTATGATTCGATAGACTCATATGTTCTCCTAGCCTTTCTATATGATCAACTATTTATCTATACGATGATTCAAATGGATGTTTTAGTAAATATGATTCTGATTCAAGCTTCTAAAATCCCTCAAAGTTTTGGGAGTTAGAATTAAGTAACAATTTAGTAAATCTCAGTAATAAATATGACAATCATAGACTGCCTTGTGTTTGATAAGTTGTACTTTTTTAACAGTCTCCAGCGAATTTTTTTCTAGGTTAAGTGAAATTAATATCCAAATAAAAAACAATTCTCAGATACTCAAACAATTGAAGCAACTCAGCTTCACCAACACAAACGCCACGCTTCTCATTCACTAGCTTCTAGTTTAAGTTTTACCTTCAATAATTGTTGGTGAGGTTTAAGGGACGAAAATTCTAGAGAAGCCTCTGACATCTCGACGACAGCATACACATTTGTCAAAATTGTTCATCGCAAGTGTGATACGACAGTCATTACACAATGACAAGCACCTGCAGGGCCATACAATTATACACCTCGATGAGGTCTGACACACAACACATTGTGGGCCACTTTCACCCATACTGCCAGTCCACGTAGCTAGTCGCTGCTGTTGCCGGTTACTAGCGGATTGACTACGACGAGTTATGATAAGATGTTCAAGAATTTGAGATTCTTCTTCAGGAGTAAGATTTTCTTTTGGAGAGAAAGGTATAAAATTTGACGGGCGCTGTAGGGTAGAAATTAGAACTCTCGCACGGGATCTTTGTCGTATTTTCATGAAGCGTGAGCGGGTCACTATATGGTCATTTGATAAGTGGGCTGCGAGTGCCTCAGCCTCTGCACGTTGTTCGGGGATTTTAGGGTCTAGGAGTTGAGCGAGTTCAGTGAGGGAAAGAGTTGTATCATGACAAGGGGTTGCTTCTCGGGAGACCAAAGGTGATTTTTGCGTGAGTGTCCGATGAATACTCTCATCTGTATTCTCATCTGTACTCTCAGATTCCCAAGTTTGATCATCTGCAACATTCAAGGAAGATACTAGGCTTGTTGTATCATCGTCTTGCTCTTGCTTTGTGGGGATAAAGTTTCCACTGTTATCTTTATCACCCCACCAGCCACCATCAAGCCACCAGTTATAAAGGGTGGCGTCAAGTTCGCTCTCATCATTATCAGTCCAGCCTTGTCGGTCTTGAAGAGCTTTTTTCCTAAACTCTGCCTCAATATCTATATCCTTTTCTTTATTTAACTTCAATTCTTTATCAAGACTCGAAAAATTAAGAGCTAATGAGTCACTATTACGATCACTTTCCGGCTTCATTTTATTGGACATACTACCTGGAAGGTGAGTCATCCATAGAAGCCACCGAGGTTTTGATTGAATGCCGAGACGAGCCATGAGCCACAGGTGAAAATTTCCATAACAGCCCAACAAAAGCCGGCTAAAACCTAAACAGATTTCAAAAGCCATATACCACCTACCACTACGCCTATTCGTCCCGATACCAGTACTTCCTGCAAGTTTCCTTTGATGACCTCCAACTCCCGGAGTTTGAGAGATTATTTCTTTCGAATACCCACTTGACGATTTATTTAGCAGGTCTATTGACTGGCTTCTAGTTGCTATCAGGTCAGTGTCATTGGATAATTGATTTGATAGGGTTGGATCTAGATTGCGATGTCGAAAGTCAGTCCCAAGCCAATTTAGTCCAGCGGCTTCGAGTTCCTGAAAACGATCTTCTTCGAGCCAGGTTCGTTCCTTGATAATAACTCCTCTACTCTCATTCAGATAAACAGCTTCATTAGCCATGGAAATTATGGAGAACCCTATTCGTAGTAAAGCTGTATAGAAGTCCATACGAAGGTTTATATGGATTCTTGACAATGTAACATTTGCTTGCATATTCCGATGTGCTAAAATTAACCTCTGGAGAACAGGCCATCTACAATTAAACTGATTTTCCTCGGGTTCTTCTAGCACCGGAGAAGAAAAAGCCGTAAGTAGCAATGCAATGGCATAGATGACTGAACAACCAATTATGGCAAGTAGAATCAATGCATGGGGTATGAAACTAATGATACAAACAGTTGGTAAACGAAGAAGACTCTGATCTGGCTCATCATCTAAGGAAAATGATAATATGTTTGACAAAATGGTTGATATATAAGCCAGACCCCAGATACCAGTATTCAAGAGTCGAAAATTAGCTTGCTGGTTGAAAATTGCTAGGACATGACTGACGAGATGATTCATTGCCGATATTAACGCAATAAGAATAACCTCTGAACTCGTATTGGCATTCTTCAAAATCATAGAGCGACTTAGATTAGAGTTCTTTTGACTAATTGTGGAATTTACCCATTTCAAGGCTGAATGTTTTGACCCGAATTTTTTTTTATTAAATTTGTTCATGATGACTGCTTCTGCCTCTGTAAAGGCAAGAGAAAGTTCGAAAAATGACATTCCAAATTCCCCAGCTTGCTGATGGCCCAGAACCGCGCATGAAATTGTCTCTACAAACTGGCTAAATGCAATTGTCTTGAAGAGCGGCCAAAGAAGTGATAGAGATCCGCTAATCTCTGAGGACAATCTTTCTTTTTCAAACGTTGATTTTCTCATCTCCTGATTGTACTCAGAAGGTATCATTCCCACAGCTAGACATGAATCCTTGTTGTTAGCTTTGAGAAGCATTATAGAACTTATGTCATGAAGAATACCCCCATTCTGACTGAACATTAAATCTGAATACTTGGATGTATTTCCCCATCGAAGCATTGCAAATTCGGGGGAAGTTTGACAATGCATCGATTGGAGTAGTTGTCGACATTGTACGGCCAAGAGTAGGATAGGCGTTATCCGGAGGAACAGCCGAACTTTCCAAGATAGATATAGATTCCATCTAGTTCTCGCATATACATTTGTCCTATTTAGAATCACAGCAATAATGAGACATGCAAAAGCCCATTTACTAGTAGCGTAATTGAATATATTCCCAAAATTTCGGGCACCTTCAATGGTGAGTCTTGAGGCGCCTCCAATGGATTGTTTTTCTATATGAGCCCGAGTTTCCGAAAACGCCTCACTTACTCCTGTAATCATCACAGGAGAAGGAGTTGTGATAGTTTCTATCATTTTTCCAGCATTATTTCTACCCGTTTCTACTGAGATAAGGCTACTGGCCAATTGAATCTTGTAATTATTATCCGCGGTCGATTTTTCTCTCAGCCCTAGCATAGCTAATGAGATGATAATCCGGTCTTAAGTACAAGAGAAGTGTTGAGTGAAATTGAGATCCCGATTTCATATGTCATCCGTGTAAAGAAACCGAAAATGGTGTCACTTTAAAGTAGGATGTCAATCTTTTCTGTGTATGTATGGTTCATATAGAGAAGTCAAAAAGAATCAGGGATAATTTGATCAATGTGTCATATTGTAAAATTATCATGATGCATGAGACGAGAATTTAGTCAAATAACACTCAAAATAATGAAGACTTCAGTAGGGCATCAAATTTCTTATTGTTAGTCTACGTCAAATGTTCTCTGCCACCTAAATCTGTCTATTTTAAGAAAAATTACCAAGCAGCCGAGGTAGTCCTGAGGCTCATAAAAGCAAACTGTAAGTTTTTCTACTAAATTATTGAGATACAGATCTACAACTAAGTCAGTCGACTATTCTGTCTACATTCCACCCCACTCAATTACAAAAGTTCGGACTTGTTCAGAGTTTGAATCATGGCCACCAATGAGAAAGCCTTTCTTTACAGCAGTTCCCAGTCTACCACCACCTATAATATCAAAAACTGGTATGTTTTGATCCCACTTGTAACTGACAGCTATAAAGTGACTATGAAATCTCAATGGATCACCCGGATAGACATTAAAATCACAACCAAATCTTAGGCCCGGCAAGATGAAGTAGTTTCGATCATGGAGGTACTTATATAACGCATAGGATGGGGTGACAACAGGACTGATGTCTTGTGAAGGATACTGAGAAGATGGTGAGATATAACTTGTGGTCGGTGTGATGGAATACGGATCTGTTGATTTCATTACTGATTTTCCTCCGAAGTTTTTCCTATCGGATACTGGGTCAAGAAAGTCAATAGAATTTGAATTCTCTACACGATTATAAATTTGAATATCAGGACAGTCATTCTTATTGAGCAAAGTATTTTTTTTAACCTGTGGGATGGGAATCTTTGCTAGGGCATTCTCTGTTCTTTTACGCTGTGCGGACTGAACAATCTGACATACTTCTAATCCTTGGATCTTCAGATACTCCAAATATCTCTTTCTATCCTCATCTTGGTAAATACCGAACCTTTGTTCATGCAACAATGCATCATTAATGATAAATGCAGCTCCTCTCTCAACAAGTAATTTTACTTCCTCTTTCATCATCTCAATCGGAAGTCCAAGAAAAAGATTTTGCTGAGGAATCTGTGGAAGGGTTCCTATAGGGGTTCCACAGACATGATGTACTCTGCGGAGATGAGAAACGGCATCAACGTCAAAGAGTAAGTACCGATCTCCAACGAGAGAAATCGAGATAGGTTCTTTATTTATTGAATTAACAAACATTAGGGAGATGCTAGGGGTAGCTTTAAGACAGTACTAATCTGAAAGTGTTAGGGTTTTTGAAATATCTCGAGATAAAAGATTTTATATTTTAGATAAATACTCATGAATTAAAACATAATATTAGACATCATTTTCTATAGAATTAACTTCAGGGGATTGACAGATCGAGTTTGTAATCATCGTATGTAAGGATTTGAATTATATAAAATGAGTACTTACCGGATATGTTGATATAAGGAAAAAATTTTCCTTAGCTTTGGAGGCGAAATTTCCTGTTTAAATCTCTCTCCAAAATGTACGCTAGCGAGAACACCTGACGAACCTTTTAATCAATTTCAATTGCGCAGTTACGTTCTTCTGCTCTAACTGACGCATTTTCAATAATAACTCCGAAAAAGAATATATCTATTGCAATATTATCATAAAATTTAACTGTTCCTTTATAAAGAGAATTAATTTGCATGTAATTTTAAAGCTAGTACACATGGCCAGAGTGCAAAATAACTGACTGCTTTTGGCATTTGAATTGAAATTGCCACGATCAACTCTAAAAACTGCTTAAAAGCCATTAGAAGGAATTCTGCTAATTTATTCACAGTGGATATCTCAAACCAAAGAAATCAATTTAAGCAAATGGGTTCGAACTAAGTCGAACATTGGCTAAGCACCAAAAAACTCATCAACCACTGAAAACCATACACAGATGACCGCATCGATGCTCGATTTTGGAAGGCAGGATTGTCATGTAAAAATGAGTTTAACGAAATCTATTGCGTACTGGAAGTGCTCTAAGAATTTGTTTTGTTTATGCTTCCATTGCCGAAAATAATCAAAAATCCTAGATGTATGGGTTTTAAAGTAAACTCATTATCACACAGTACTTGGAGCTATGTACTTAAGTATCTAGATGATAAGAGAGAAGTAAAGAGGGCTTTTTCGTAAAACTCGGATCCAGCTCCTCAAAACAAACGATCAGCCTCTCCAGGTGTCAGGTGCCACTACTTTGCACACTTACATCGCCTCTTGAGTCTTTTCGCTAGCTCTATATTACCATCACCTCTAAAAATATCATGCCAATCAAACACGGACCAAAACTTTACCCATCGCCATTTCTTAAATCCAGATGATCAATTAGTTTTTGTTATGATGATGTGAAGGTGTTAGGTGAGCCCAAGATTGATAAGGAGCTGTTTGTAAGTGGAAAAGTCATCTCTACATCTCTACATCTCCATCAGCATCTCCTGGGCGCTATCTATATTTCATTGCAACATATATTATAAATGTTTGACATGCAAAAGAATGAGGAAACATTATCCAGAAAATTGTACCTGGTCGATCAATCTACATGGCTGCCATGGATAAATATCATTAAAGAAAAAGCAACAAGAGGTTCTGGACTCGGAGTTTGGCAATACATTGACCCTAGTAAACCTGTTCAGCCCAATCTGCCAGAATTGCCACTGGAACCTCAGCCAAAAAACATCAAGCCGACTGCACAATCAATCTTAGACCTCGATGCGGGATAATTTACAAAATTCCAATGCCTAGAAAACCGTCATGTCATGACAGTTAGGAGTAGGAATGAAATCATGAATTCCATCCAAGACATTGATAAATACATCTTGGGCAGTATTAACTTTGACAACGAGCCCTGGACTCGTAATGTGGACTCAACTTGGGCTCTCCTCAGGGCGCTCCAAAAAAGGTTGGCTCCAACTGATCAGTAAGAGGTGGTTTTCTCCGAGCAATATGTCGGCTGTAACCGCGCCGTTTCAATGAATTCCTGATGGAATCTTGCCCCACATTCCATTCAGGAAAATTCATGGCCAATTCCAGGTAACTCATCTGTCTGGTTACCTTTGAACTAGTCACAAATCTTACTAACTCATCTTCTTGGTCCGGTCTCAGTTTGAGCGGGCGGCCAGTACTTTTTCCTGGAAAAACATGACTCGACCGAATAGAATATCTTATTTGGCCTATTGAAACCCCGAGAATGTCTGATGTTTCCTTTCTCGTTTTTCCAACTCCATCTAGTGTTAAAATCCGTTAGGGGTTAACTTGTTTAAATACACATTTCATCTTTAAGCTAGGATCTTACCTATACTCTTTGGTCTCGAGTCAGTCGTTTTGAGTATTGGCGAGAAGTAGGAGAGATATCGAAAGTATCCATTCTGCTTTAGTATTTTAGTAAAAAGTTAAGGTGCAAATGCCGGAGACGTGACCAAACG
>JAHYSP010001320.1:22297-33131 GCA_019455505.1 Pleochaeta shiraiana
ATCCAGAAATCAATTATCAAATATCACTGAACACTACACGCTCTATTAGCCAGTTGCTCTTGTGCATTCTACTCAAGGAACAGTACTGTGTGCAAACACATTTTCTTGGCTGAATGAGTTTTAGGCTATAATTTTTGTTTCTCAACAATTGGCAAAGGAAAAACTGTTAAAAATCTATTCACCCAACTTCCAGCACAAGAAGAGGAAGCTGATCTGCAAAAAAGTCGTGCTAAGTGGACGATGTGTGAACAGATGATGAGTTCAGTATTTTGACATGAATGATTCGAGAGGACAATTAAGCCCTTCGCAAGAAGAATTAGTGGGAAATATAATCCAAGCAACTTCATCTTTAAAAAGAGAATTAGAAGCTAACGGACCTTCGTATAAAAAAAGACACCGAGGATGGAAATAAATCCAATTTTAATAATTGATAATTTGTAAATTAGAAATTAGTAACATAATTAATAAACCGAACTTAGTATATTATAAACATAATACTTTGCCAATACAGAATAATCCATTGAGGTTTCGTGATCTAAAAAGTAATTGATAAAATTAAAAAATCAACATAACTGCCTTTATCAGCTAGTTAGTGTAAAAAAACATAAACAATTGTTGTCTACAATAGTATATCCAGTATAAGTTTATATTCTATCTGAGAAGGAAATCTTCTATTTAGGATAGGATTCCTTCATTTATATGCGCTAGCGAGCAAATGTTGTGCCTTAGTATAAACAAACATTAGATACTATGTTGCCAAGGAAACCGGATAAACTCCGGATCCTAAACACAAGGCAACAAACAGCCTGTAACAGTTAGATACCGAAGTCACGGAGTAGATCGTCTAAAAAAAAGATAATTACTGAATGTGATGGAGTTGCATTCATAGTTCAAAAAACCGTATTGATTATAATATTTATTTGCTTAAAACTTTGCAATTGAGTAGATCAACCTGATATACAGCTACAAAATATAAAAGCCTAGTATAATAACCAATCTTAGAAGTTAGTTCAAGGGACTTAGTGAAATAAAAATTCTGATGAGGACTTGTTGAAATTTGAACAATTTCATCATGTCCCCTTAAGAATTTTTATTTTGTATCATATTAAGGGAATTTATATAGCGACCAAGATTGCAGGGCTATAAATTAGGAAAGTATCATCGTAATAACTACAGCGCCCTTTCCCATTTTGCTTTGTGCGACGAAGATAATTCTTGCTTGGTAAACAACACCAAATAGGCGTATGATCTGTCCAGCTACTGTATTGAAATTCTTAAATTGCTATTGACAAAAATGTTCACAATATTTCCTTTTAGTACGAATAATTCTTCCAAACATAAGATCAAAAATATTTCCTTTAAGAAATCACTTTTTACATCTCGCTCACTCGCTGCCATCATCACATCGCTGTTCTTATCCTTCCTGCCTTCAACATTGGACACAAAACCCGCATCTTTTACTGCAGTAAAACTATAATCTTATTGAAATAAGTATTTCTTCTAGTAACCAAAAAAAAACATAAAACTAACTTCTCAACGGAGCTCTTTAACTATCTTTAACGTTTTTGAATCTATACTTCTAACATTGAAAGTAGAAAAAAAAAACATCAAATATTGCATAAATCGTTAAATCTGAAGTCTCTGGAAATTTACATGACACCACCTCAGGTATTTTCTTGGGGCATGTCAGAGCATTATGACCGGTTTGATTACAGAGACGGCAGCTACAACTCCCATGGGATGATCGAGTTTGACTCGGCTGCTGCTGAAGTTTTTATTGAATCAGGGATTGTTGAACGTACTCAAACGCAGACGGGTTACGGCGTGTTGATCTTGTGGGACTACCACGCATTGGAGCCATCACCGGACTCCGTACCTCAAAGTTTTTTTCGGTATATTCCAAGATAGAAGACAAAAATATCTGCCGCTGATGTGGCATGAACAAATCATATCTTTGTTCAAGCCGAAGAAACACGTCGTTCAAGTCCAGAATTTCTCGATGCGAAACCGTTGTTAGCACTTCGAGCTGATCTAACCACCAGGTTATATTAAAATCGTCAATAGTAAATTTATTATTTGTCTCAAGCATTCGTTTGATTTTATGACGACAGGGTATACCTATCGTTTGAGATAATATATTCGTGCATAATTCCAAGTTAGTTGACAGGGGTTTGAGATGCGGTTCTCGAGCGAGCTTGATTGCATGTTGAGATATTCATTTATTAACATAACTCCATACTGAATAACTATATTCAAAAAGTTGATGTGTTCGATCAAAATGATTTTTTTGATTAAGGGAAAGTTCTTGTTCCTCGTATGCTCTTTCCAGCAGCGAGAAAACTCCAAGCATGTCACCTGTAGAGACTTGTATCCATCTCTTATTAGTAGTATGTGCGCCTTAAACCCTTGATGTGATTATATGTCCGAATTGATTGACGGAGCGAGTCTATGCCAGAATAAACATTTCTTTGTGAAATAACCATGTTCTCAGTAGGTACTCGATTACCGTATCGGGTATACGTTGTGATAGTTGACGAACACGTTGGTTACATTCAGTTATTGTTGGTGGGTTAACCAAAGCATGCCACAGTCTATTGAACTAATTCTAAGCATCTTCAGAACCGAATGCTGAGCGGTGTTTAGAGAATTTGTTCTTATTTACGTCATATGCACAATATGTGCTTTGAGTTAGGAAAAACTGTGGATATGGCATTTTTAAGAGTGATTTCACGATCGGTTATAAACACTGAGTCATTCGGATATATTGTATTAAGGGAAAGAAATTTTTCGAGCTCTTTCATTGCCCATGTATAGTTATGCTCAGTCTCATAACGCAAGAAATAATAGAATAGGGGGTAAACATTTGATTAGTTGCTGTCACACCTACTCCAAGTATCAAAGGCATGTTGTATTAATTGGTTTTATAGGTACTATCCAAGAGAAACACCTTGTTCGCTGAGAATTTCTTGATGATATTTTTGGCTAGTTTTGGACTGATAAATAAACTATCCAGGTTAGATTCTTGGTCACGGGAGAATGCGTTGTGGATATCTTGGCAGGTAAGTGTTTCAAGAAGGGCTTCAATGGGTAGTCTACCATCAAGTAACTTTCTTTTCTTTGAGTAATTGATATTATATATATCCTTTACAGTTTACACATTACCGTCATTTTGTTTGCGTAGAACACCAAGAACAACGCGGGGCTATTTTCCAATGCTACTAAAATTATGGAAAATTTCAATCTCCCCTTCAGAGAATTTTCTTGAGCTTAGATAGGCAGCTAAATTTTCTGTGACTTCATGATTATGTTGTGGAATTATCACTTTTGATGACCATATATTGCTATCTTTATCAACGAAACTAATTTGTATTTGAAAAGGGCAATCTTGGAGTAGAGTGCTCGTAATTCTGGTGTGAGCTTTGTTCGCAGGTCTACCTCCGTGGGCGCATTTTAAGGTTCTACATTTGACTATGCCACCAGGTTTATTTCCGACAGTATTGGTGCGCCGAATTCTTGGGTAGTAGCCGTTTGTGAGTGCGAACGATATCTCTGCCTGAGTGGCGTTTTCAATAGAAGAATAGAAGGCGACCAAAGTGTTGTCTGAGCGTGCATTTGTATTCATTTTTATTGAGATAAGTCAAGGCGATACTGTCACGTGATTTACATGGAGGTGGATACGCACTATTCGCGTGAATGGGAACGCGTGATTTTCTTTGTATTTAAAGGATTTGAAGATAATGATCAGGGTTAATAAAATATAACAATATGTATAATATAGTTCAATAAGTTATGGCCACCGGTTGGCGCTATCTCATTTAAATAAGTAAGTTTAAGCTGTTGAAAAGAAGAACAGCATGTTGTGTTTGTAGTTGAGTGGATATGTCTAAGATATAGTAGCCTAAGGCACTCTGACCAGCCATCAACTGAAACATTAGCATCATGTGCTCAAAAAGATCTACCCCAACGTAGAACAACCATGATCTGAGACATTAGCGACAGGCGGTCAGGAAGAAATTTCTTCTCTTCCGATGGCTTAACAGAAGTGAGCGGTAGGTTAGGTTATTTACAGTGATAGATGAGATGAGAGAGTACTACATATAGCGTCCTCTCGAGCATTAGATTAGACAACCAATTAATGAAAAAACATTGCGTACTATCTAATAATTCTATCTTCATATCACCTATTATCAATCAATATATTATCCCTCAGACAAGCGTAGAAGTGTTGCCCATTGATTGCTCATAATCTTAACACAGCAACGTATATCCGTTGAATAGAAGAACGGCAACATAAAACTGTTGAAAAAGAAGAGCAGTTACTTAAATTTTTATCTTGAAAGGATATAACTAATTATTTCTCTGAAATGGCTAGAGATGATTCTTCAAGCTCCTCAATTCCTAGTTTATAACGAAGAAACCATGAAAAATGGTTTCGACGAAAGAAAATACGTCTAGAAGGAATGGGAATATTTTATACTGTACAACAAACAGTGGAAGAATTTTCTTGGATCAAAAAAGATCCAGTTCTGGGGAATACAAAAGTCAATAAATCTAAGAATACAGAAGAAGATGAAATTGAAAAACTGACGTCCAAATTTGAGAGACTCGGAGGTACGATGAACATCAAGAGAGAGGCCCAGTTTAACCAGGATCAATCAAGGCTCTTATCTATCATTACTGACCATCTCTCTGAAGAGAATCAGATAATTGTTGATGAATTCGGCTCCGCAAAAAGGGTGTGATCTTCATTGAAAATAAAAAGGGAAAGTAGATATTACCACTGTAAATTCATCAATTAATAGCATACAAAGATATAGATTTGATGAAGAAATTGGGGTTGTGGCATCGTAGGAGATACTTCGTTAACATCGTCAAAAGCTGATGACCGCAAATCCACGGATGCAGAATACTTACCCAATGAGGCACTATTGTCCATTCTCATGAACAGTCTGCCGGATTCTTTTCAGACTACAGTCTACAGCCTACACCTGCGGTATGAGCTATCTCTAGAAGAGAAACTTGATCGTCTAGTTCAAAAAGAATAGCGGAGTCAAGAAAAGGCGAACATCGCTTCACGCTCTCATAAACCAGAAAAAACTAGACGACGTCGTGGCTCTGATATTTCCATGAAAGATTATCCTCGCTCTGAAAGTTCTACGTCCCCACAAAAGACATGTTATCTTTGTAAAAGAAGTCATTACCAACGTTTTTGCCCATATGCTCTTGAGATCCAAGACTTGGGTGAGAATCTGAGGAAGACATGTGAGAGACGAGAAGAGAAAGAGTATTCTAGACAATCAAAAGGTAAACTTCTTTCTAAATCTTGCAACAAAACATCGCCATGGTTACTCGGCTAAAATTGACTCAAACTCTACTAGCTCTTCGGAATAAGCAGGGGACTTGACTTCGTCCGAAGAAGATTCGGATTGTACTCCGTTAAAGCAAAGATAAAGAGTACACCTTTCAAAAGAGCTAATTTGTAAGAGTTCCCCTGCTGAATGGGTTTTTGATACTGGTGCAACATCATCAATGACTGACCAACTGAACCTGTTTAGAGGACCCTTTAGAAAAACACGTCAACTTTTTATCCAGGTTGGGGGAGGGGAGTTGTTCTCAAGTCAACGTGGGTCAGGGATAGCTCTTCTGGAATCTTGAAAGAAACTCTTTATGTACCAAATCTTGGTGTCAACTTAATTTCCGCAAAGCAATTGTGTAAAAATGGCTTGAAGGGTTCATTCGATGCCGATAGAATGTTTGTTAGTGACTCAAATAAAATTGTTATAAGTGCGAAACAAAGCAATGGACTTTATATTGTAAACCGCATTTCAGACGAATATCGTGGAAGAACACTAATAACTACAAAAGATCCTGAATTTTCTTCTTCAGAGGTCATTCATGATCATATCAATCTTGATGGTTAACAAGATCAATCAACCTCTGATTCAGATAATTCCGAGCCTGAGAAAGCAGAGACTAACGCAGGGCGTTATCTATATCGTCTTATGCATCGTCGATTTGGTCATTATGGGCCAAAATTAATAGGAAATTTACACAAATTCTCTACTTTACAATGTTAAATACCTATTCCACCACGCGAGTCTAGAATCTGTAAACCATGTATGGTAGGAAAGTTTAGAAACAGTGTCAAAAAATCTCTATCCAAACATATTACTAAAATCCTTGAGCTAGTATCTTTAGATGTAGCTGGCACGTTTCCATTATCCCTGCGCGGAAATAAGTACTTTCTACAGATCATTGACAACTTTACTCGAAAAATTTGGTCAATCCCCTTGTGATCTAAAGCTAAAGCTGTTCCGGCTCTTAAAAGCTGGTGAATAAATGTAGAATTAGAGACACAAAAGAAACAGAAAGCAGTAAGATCGGATAATGCACCGGAAATAAAAACCGTCACAATGCAATGGGAAAAAGATGACGGAATCAATGCACAATCACAACGATAACAACTTCACATCAGAATGGTCCTGCCGAGAGGAGCATTCAGGCAGCTGAAAATGCTATGAGGACAATATTAGATAGCCAAAATTTGCCGATTGGATTCTGGAACGAAGCTGTTGAATTCGATGCTTATATTCGAAATAGACTGCCATTAGGACCAAAAATTAATGGTAACATTACATGCCCATAACAAGCATACTCAGGTCAAATGCTAGATGTGAAAAAGATTCGAGTATGGGGATGCAAGTGTTACGATTAGGTTAACCCAAAGACTCTGCCAGCACATAGTCGACATGATAAATTGGTATTGAGAGGAAGAGAGGATGTGTACATGGGACCCGTCGAAGGCACTACAAAACATCATAAAGTATATGCGCCAGATCTTGGATACACGCGACGAACTAATGCGTTATATGTTGATAAAGCAGTTAAATGAGGCACTGTTAACCTTCGGTTCCGAATGTCAGACAGAATGCAAGGAACTCCTAGTCATCTTGTCGAACGAAACAGTCGCGGGAGACCTAAGATAGATCTCATTGTAGGAGATCATTTTGCAGAGAAACGAGTTTCTAAGAGAATTCCAGAACACCTCTCAGAAATTGCTTCGGAAACTAAACTTGAAACTAAATTAGACAAAACTGAAGAAGACACTCGAGAGATTGTTCCAGCGACTTCTATATTAAGTTCTCCAGAATCTGTACAACCGATAACTTCAGAAAATGTTCCAGAAACTTCTTCAAAACAGGTATCAACTGTTTTAATAATTCATCCATAGAAGCCCTTACACACTTACCTGAGAATACTTCTCTAATCAATAAACCACCAGCTTCCGAAATTGTATCCGAAACTTTAAGTTTACCTGAGTCTCAAAATATCTCTACGCCTTTAGATGTGACTGTAACTAATAGCGTCCTAAAAGAGACTACAAAAATGACTTAACAAAGAATCTTAAGTCTTATGTTAACAAAACTGCAAAGTCTTCAATAAATAAAAGCTCAAAATTGACTCAACAAGCAGTCAAAGTTGATCTAAAAAAGAATAAAGACATCAATCATGCTAATAATAATTCTCATAACAAAAAGGCATCTGTTTTATCCTCAGAAATTATCTTGATCAGCAAACAAGTTGATAAATCAGCAGACACTATTTCTCCTTAAATGAAGTGTAGTGCAGTGATATAATTGAAAATGATCATAGAGCAAAGAAGATTAATTCCCGTAAAATTGGTGAAGGACGATACTTCTTCCGGAAAAGAAAGTTCCTTGAAGATTCTGAACATGATGAGTTGGAGTCTAAAAGAATCAGAGCAATGATAGCAATGATTATTGACTTTGAGATGCAAGAAAACTTTGAAGAATCGATTGATGCCAAAAAAATTTATGCTCTTCCTGCTAAGGAAATCAATGGAATTAAAATTTCACAAACTTATAAGGAAGCAATTAATGATCCAAAAAATGCTACACAATGGATTAGTGCAATAGATGAATTAAATCCCTGCTTTCAAATAGAACATGGGAAGAGTCTATGCTTCTTGAGGGAGCTAGCCTTGTCTCCACTAAGTGGGTATTCGCAGTTAAAATTCGGCCGGATGGAAGTCTGGAGAGATATAAAGCCCGACTAGTTGCACGAGGTTTTAGTTAAAGATACGGAGAAGACTATTCTGAGACATTTGCACCTACAATACGAATGGATACGTTGCGACTTTTCATGGCTATAGTTGCCAAGAGAAATCTAGAATGTTGGCAGTTTGATATCAAAAACGCCTTCATCGAATCCTACTTGAAGGATGATATATATCTATCACCACCAGAAGGAGTTCGAATCAAGAAAGGTATGGTCTTAAAAGCACAACGGAGCTTATGGATTCAAACAAGCGAGTCGTGACTGGAACCTTTTGTTGTGTTCTAGTATTTCTACAAGGCTATCCTTGTAAAGTATGACATCGGTCAGTGCACAACATTAACTTCGTAATGAATAAAATACAGTTGAATAAGATAGAATCAATGAATTTGGAGGTTGATGTAACGAGATAGATGAATAGTATTACGATACTTGAGGATAGATGGAATGTATATATAGAGACATTCCATCAAATTAGAGAAAGGTGGAGTAAGGCATTAGATATCTAGTTATAGTTCTCAATACTATACTCTTTATCTTATCATTCACTCCCCATATTACTCTAAGGTAAAAATAATACTCTCAAATTGCTCAAAACCATAACACCTCAACCTAAAAAAGTTCTTTCTTAATTCCAAGTTAACACAAAGTCAAGCCGATCCATGCTTATATACGCAAGTAAAAATAAGAATTTGGTTGCTAGTGTATGTGGATGATATAGCTGCTGCATCAGAAGACATTTCCTCACTAAAATGGTTTTCTAAAAAAATATCTAGTCGATTCAACACCAAGAATCCGAAGTAGATGAGTAAGATTCTAGGAGTTCGAATCACTAGGGATAGAGACAACAGGACAATATTTTTGGATCATGAGCAATACATATATTGAGTTCTGGACAAATTTCGTATAACAAAAGGCAAGCATAAAGAAAAGACTATCCAAGTAATAGACTATGAACAGTTATGTTGTGCATAGCGGGATCTTGCTATGCTTAGGAAGATTAGGGATTCTCGGCATATCATTGATGAGGCTCCGTAATTGCACTAAGCAGCCAATTTTATGCAGACCAATGTTAATGCATTAATTAAGGGCTCTCAAGTAATATTGGCGTTGACTAACAAATATTTAAGGATCAAATCATGTCAGAAAGTAATTTATACAATAACACAGATAGATTAGACATGCAGTGGAAATGACTATGGAGCAAGATGGACATGTATATAGATAGCTGTGTTTGCCGTTACCAAAAAAAAAAAAAACTATACTTATTAATTATATATTTCTAAAACATAAACTTATACTCTCTATATATATTCTTATCCCTTACGTCCTAATTTACGCTAGTACTATTGCACTATTTCTTAACCCATAATTGCAACAAGTTAAGATATGGAACTGACGATGACGAACGAACGGATTCGGTAGAGTATTCACAAGCCATTGGAGGTCTTTTGTATGCTATGGTACTCACGAAACCAGACGTAGCTTTTGTGCTTGGAAGGCTATCCCAATTTATGAAAGATCCTGTTATATTTCATGCCCATGCCCTCACAAATCTTATGCGTTACCTGAGATCCAGTATCAGGCAAAGACTACGATTTGGGCCTGGTGGAAGCCATAATGACAGATTTGTAGTCAATACAGATGCAGATTGGGCTAGTGAAAGGTCAGATCGGAAAAGTATTACAGGGGGAGTTGGGATGTTTTATGGTGGACCATATTCATGGGCATCTAGGAAGCATTTATCTGTCTCCAGCCAGTGCTGAGTCTGGGAATATTTCCCAGGCCATGTTTGCGAACCAAGGACAATGGGCGGTCAAAATATTTAGACTTAATGCTGCTAGAATATATTGGCTAAAATATGAAAAAAGTTCAAATGTTTGGAGATAATCTAATATTAAACAAGGTTATAAGAAGTATGGTGTGGCTACTATGTTGATGTGCACAACAGTGCTGTCTCAGGCGCGGTGTGTGATGATGAATTGTATGAATCACCTTTCTTTATTTCTGGTTTAATAACCTATTGAGAATCTAACTAGGTATCTACCTATATAAGTATATACATTCTTTCCTTTTTTTCCTTTTTTAATTGTGGCATTGTATCAAGCCCTGTCTGTATGCTAAATTTTACTACAACCCTTGAGTATCTTTAACCCTAAGCAGGGATATCTCGGTTATACGTATGGATAACCATGTCTTCTATACTGTATGATAGCCGATCCGCATCGCCGATCACAACACAATCAGGGTGCCATCGCATTGGTCAAAAATCTTCAC
This sequence comes from Pleochaeta shiraiana, assembly GCA_019455505.1. Taxonomy (NCBI): domain Eukaryota; kingdom Fungi; phylum Ascomycota; class Leotiomycetes; order Helotiales; family Erysiphaceae; genus Pleochaeta; species Pleochaeta shiraiana. The sequence continues at coordinate 32,651 of JAHYSP010001320.1, forward strand.
CTTCACAAATGATTAAAGCACATTGAAGTGTGTTACCTTTTCATCCGAGATCTTGCTGGAAAAAAGAAGCTCAAGATTGATTATATTCAAACCGCAGAACTAATCGCCGATGGGATGACAAAACTATTAGCAAAAATTTCTTTCCTTAGGTTCAAAAGACAATTTGGACCGGTCGTAGATCACGACACATCCAATCACTTTGAGGGGAGTGTTGAGATAAGTATGAGGCGATACTATCACATGACTTTCGTAGAAGTGGATACGCACTAGTCGCGTGGATAAGAACGCGTGTTTTTCTTTGTATGTAAAGGATTTGAAGATAATGAGCAGGGTTAATAAAATATAACGATATATTGTTGAAGTAATCAGCCTTGGGCTGTGGATAAACCACGTGATATGAATATTATGTAATTAGTATGAGATGAAAACTCTGTAGTCCTTGATAATTATATAGATAATAAGAACAACAATTCATATATTT